>VACF01002342.1:0-109160 GCA_006891605.1 Pleurozium schreberi
TGCAGGTGAGAGATCCTTTTCGCTGTTTCTCATTCGTCCGAACGGCACTGAGCTTCGTGTGCTTCTGGACACTGGAATTGGGGGACTTGCCACCCACGGCGTTTTCAGTCCGGATGGGAAACGAATCGCCTTCACCAGTGACTATGCAGGAGTGTCGGCGGAGCCCATTGCCTGGCCACATGCSTACCAACCTTACGGTGAAATCTTTGTCATTGATGTGGACGGCTCTGGGTTAACGAGGCTGACTCACAATGCTTATGAAGATGGAACACCCACTTGGGGCCCGCTCCGGTCCTCCAAGTCGCCAGCGGTCTCTGCGGAAGGCGAGTATCCTGCTTGTGATTTTGAGGATGTGTGGTTCCTTGATGAGCCAGCTAAACCTGCTTATGGTGGTCAGTGTCATCGACGATGGGACCCTGTTATGCCAACTGCTGCTGCTCAAGTGACAAACACCTCATAAGGTAGAAGCTAAACCCAAATGTGACTTGTTTTAGATTTGTTTTAGATTTGCAGATCTTGAAGGTAGCTACTAAATAAAATGATATGGGCTTGTTAGGAAACGGAACAGGAAATCAACAAAATTGGTTTCGTATTTGTCTGAGCTTGTAAGCTTGTATGAATATAATACAAATTTTTGAAAACAATGATGTAGATGCACCTATTGTGGACAGTCTTGGACACTAGACTACAACCAAAGTGGACAGGGAAACACCCAAATGCGATAGACTCTAATCTTGGATCTCACGTGGGTGATTGGCTCGTTTCTTGAAAGAGTGACAACTTTTGAGAACCCCATGTGTCTACTTTGAGTCCATTTGTGCTTGGATTGGGTCCACTTGCGCTTGGATTTAGGTCCTTTTTTAGATGTCAGTAAAAACGGGCGGTGTTAGTTTTAGGTACTGCTACCTTATTTGTAGATGGTTGGCGTTTTTAAATCTACGGTATGTATGTACTTTCTACACTTTTTGGAGTGCACTTACTACTTGTGTTACTGTAAATGGCTGTGAATTTGGTGTAGGGTTTCTACATAATTACAAATAGGGAGCCTTACAATGGAGCCTGTGCCAATATAGGAAGCACTTGCGTAGAACTGCTTTCCCTATGAAGCCTGCTGCAATGCYCATGTGTCGTCAAAGACCTAGGTTGGCGGGTTTTAGTAAATATCGATAGAGGCTTGTTTTTCTAGCGTGATTAGTTGCTAATTTGACTAGACTTTTAATAAGTGGAATAGATACAAAAGAAACCAGCGTGATCAATGAATAAGATCACCTTGGCCACACATGAGTACATGACTCTTACAGTTGGAAACTCCACTGCGGAAACTTAATTTTGTAGCTTYGAYTGCAAGACTGCTGTGAATGATGTACGAAGTTCCGACAAATCACACACGAAGTGTGCAATAAGCTCATATAGAGAAGAGCTTTCTGTAAATATTCTGTCTGTTAATATCATGGTGATGATTTTGTGCAATGGCAACTTCGCAGGCTCTTTGTTCTCTATGGAAGAACAGGAAATAGGAAACAGTAAATCACATGGAAGCTTGTTCATCAGCTACTAATATATCACCAGATCTTTCCACGTTTGTAGAGAAACTGCATCAGAAAATCATCAAGAAATATGTGGATGACGAAAAAAGCTTCCACATTATCAGATTCAATCTGACAACTATGAATACAATAAGGCTAGCCTCCAAAAGAATCACATTTCATAAGTCCACAATGAGACTAATATTTTGAGGACAGAATAATCCCATTAGCTAATAAACCTGCAATGGAATTGCAAGGCTCTGCACCACCACCACCACCGCCACCACCCTTGTAGAAGCAGATTAGAGCAGGCTCACAGAAGAAGGCGATTTCAAAATCGCGTTTCAATACTGTACGAGAGGGAGGAAGGAAAAAAATGATCAAATTTCGTAACAAACCGGCAAATTGTTGGAGCAGGAATCACTGGGCCTCCTGCTCTTAATTACAGGTATCCTATCCTATATCGTGAAATATCATCTATCAACAAAACCAAGAAACTGATCTATGGCACTGACCACRTCAAGTGGGTTTCCGGGAGTGTAAGGCACAAGAGATTGAAGCTCCAAAATTCTCAAAGTTTGAACCAAAGTGGCAGGACTAGTGGCATAGACAAGATGCTTCATGGCAGCAAGCTTTTCTGCTAGCTCGCACTGATGGTTGTCCATCAAAAGGTCGTTCACCACTACCACTAGAGGCTTCTGCGCTCGTAAAGTCTCAAAGATGCTGCCAGCGCCTGTCAACGGAATGGAAGCGATGAACRTAATTAGGGTTAGTCTTCGGTCATGAAAATTTAAGGAAGAGGATACGYTGTGCACCTGATCCCGTCTCCTATACTGACCCACAGATACTCGTCTCTCAATGCGCTTGGTGGAACTTATTAGCCAGTTGTGTAAGAAAAACTTGGCTAAACGTATATGGCCACCACTCTTTGAATGAGAGAATTTGTGTACTGTCACTACTGGTGGTCTAAACCACTAAGCACGAATATTGCTTAGAGATTCTAAGCACGATTATTGCTTAGAGATTCTAAGCACGAATCTGCGTAATGCTTAGAGATTAAAAATTTGATGCCAACAGATTTGGCTCTTGTATCCAGAGCTCTCTCCAGAACTCTATGGTTATCTACCAGACATCACTCCTATACAACCACATTTTACATTCTAACTGCACAAGAAGATTTAATGAAACGAAAAAAACAAATGTTTGCTTGGGTAATCACAATGGCATACCCGCATGGCTGATGACTAGGGCAGACGAATCTATGTAATCCTTCAAACTTGGTGTGAAATCAAAATACGACACTTTCAAGCCCCCATCTTTGCCATCAGACTGCAAACAGAGAAAGATGTGTTAGATTGACGGGAGCATTCTTTCATCAAGTTGCCTAACAAAAAGTAGCCTCAAACCCTAAACCCTACGGCCACAAAACCACCGAGGCATATTTCTATTTCCAAACTCTGTGCAACAAATTTTCTATGGGCAAGAAAATTTGCATCAGTTGACCCAGTGAAGCGATCTTCACCTCGACAGGTGTGAAAGAGCCCTTTCCACGTTGAATAACGAGAGAAGAGTAGCCGAGATCAGCAAGAGCCTGTCGACATGGCTGCGAAGACGCCTCCTCGACCAAAGCGTCGAAGAGCGTGGTTCCCACCGTGACCAGCACCTGCCCTCCTTTGCCCTGCTCGCCGGTCATCTCTTCTCTTTTTTGCAAAATTGCGGATGAGTCTTGGAACATACTTCAACACCCTCCCTTGTTCCAAGAATCCCTAATTTTTTGCTCAGTGAGGAGAGAAACATGGCGCGTCTATTGATGTTCCCGATTGAGTCTGTGCGAGTGTTGCGCAAGGCTGGAGAGCATATGTCGCTGGTGAGTGTCTCGCTTGAATTTGTTGTTGATTGTGCATAGGTTTGAGTCGAGTGTTGTTGTGTGACCAAATGCTAACTTGGTGTTGGGGAAGCCGAGTCCAGATTTTGCTGCTGATCCTTTTGCTCGTCGCATTAGTTGTCCGTCGAGTATGCGAGAAGCTGCAGGAGGTGTGCGTACACTTGTTGTATCTGGTGCGGCAACGCGATGAGACAGCGCGGGACTGCATTGCAGCAGAGTCTTTTTCGTCGTTCGTTGGCAGTGGTGCTAGGGTTTTTGGTGATAGTACCACGACTTGGTCAAGTACGGAGCTTTACTGGAGGGACTTGGCGGATCATCCCGAACACTGGTGGGATAATCGCAATACTCGAAGAAACCCGAGGGCACCGGATTTTAAGCATAGGGTTAGCAAAAAATCACTGTGGTTAGATAACTTGCAGACACCTGAGTGGGCACGCATTGGATAGGGAAGTACACCTGCTTGACGTCGATTTTCAATGAAGCTCTTGTATGCAAGGGGTTTCGTCAGGAAATCCGCCAGTTGAGTAGTGGTTGGTGTGTACACCATCTGTATGATGCTGGCAGTTGCAGCCTCCCTTATAAAGTGGTGATGAATTTCTATGTGCTTCGTCCTTGCATGGAGTACTAGATTTTTGACCAATTTGAGACTTGATTGGTTGTCGCTTAGTAAAACTGTGGGATTGTCGTCAAGTACTCCCAATTCATGAAGCATCCGTCGAAAGTGTATGATGTCCTTGGCTGTGTCCGTGAAGACTCTATATTCAGCCTCTGTGCTCGATAGTGACACTATTGGTTGGAGTTTGTTACTCCAGTGGATGCTGCTATTGCTCATCTTATGTAAGATGCCTGAGGTGGAGCGTTGAGAGTCAATGTCTCTTCCCCAATCGGCGTCAGTGTATGTGTGGAAGGTGCAGGTGTTGTCTGATGGGAAAAACATCCCATGGTCCATTGTGCCCTTGAGGTAACGTAAGATTTTCTTGGCCGCCTGGTAATGGGCCTCTTCTGGCTCTTCCATGTAGCGTGATACACTGCTTACGGCATAGGATATGTCAGGTCTGGTATGAACAAGGTATAACAGACTTCCAACCAATGATCAATAGATTGATGGGTCTACTTTGGCAGTACCTGTATCCTTCTGCAGGAAGTCCTTGGGGTCAATCGGTTATCTAGTGGGGTTGCAGTTTTGGAGATTGAATTTCGCAAGCAGTTTTTGAATATAGCCTCTCTGGTTTATGAATATGCCGTTGGGCTGGGAGTGGATTTCGACTCCAAGGTAGCTGCTTGCTTTGTCCAGGTCCGTCATCTCGGACTCTTCCTGCAACTTGGTTTTCAGGTTTCTAATTTCTTGTTTGTCATCACCAGTGATAATCAGATCATCGACGTAGAGTAAGAGTATAATGAGCTTCCCGTCTTTCCTAGAGAAGTAGAGATTTAGATCACTACTGCTCTGAGTCAATCCCTGTTCCTTGAGCCACTTGGAAATTCTATCGTACCAGGCTTTCGGTGCTTGTTTGAGGCCATAGAGTGCACGATTCACTTTGCATACTTTTGTTTTGTCTCTAGATCCAGGGAAACCATCAGGGATCTCCATGAGTATGTCTTCCTCAATGGTTCCATTAAAGAACGTTGTGATCACATCCATCTGATGTAGGGACCATCCATGTTTTGCTGCAAGTGCAAATATGATAAGAATTGTCGACCATTTAACCACTGGCGCGAAGATATCATTGTAATTGACTCCCTCTTGTTGTTGAAACCCTCTAGCTACCAACCTGGCTTTGAATTTGTTGAGTTTCCCTTGAGCATTTTTCTTGATTTTGAACAACCATTTGGCTGTGATTGGTTTCCAGTTTGGAGGTCGATCTATTACTTCCCAGGTTCTATTTTTGAGGATGGACGTGATCTCACTATTTATTGCTTCTTGCCATTCCGTTTGTTGTGAGGCAGTATGAAAGTCTAATGGTTCTTCTGACAGTTTTGAGATCAGTGTCCAGAAGTCCTTCAATTTAATAGAAGGTGCTCGGTTTCTACTCGGATAGCGGCGCTCCGATGGTCCAGCGTTCCGATCGACGAGAGCAGGCTTCCTGGTGCGCGAAGGTACTTGATCAGTTTGATGCTCTGGGTCGCTGTCTTGTTCTATTTGGCATGTTTCATAGGGAGATCGGGTTGTGGGTGCGAGACTGGTGAGCTACTTGGATCTAGGTCTGAGTCTTGCACTGATTCAAGGTTAGTTTCTGATTCTCGAGAAGTGTGATTATCTGTATCTTTCCTCCTAGGGTTGTTCTGAAATAACTGTGGGATGTTGGGCATAGGTTCTAATGGTTCAAGGTGTTGAAACCCTACTCGTGTTTTATCAAACACAGTGTAACGACTAATGATCACTCGTTTTCTGTGGTTGTCGTATAGGAGATAGGCCTCAGACTCACCGTCAATTCCTAGGAACAGGCATGCATGCGTTTTGCTATCTACTTTCTTTCGATCTTCCTTCGGTACGTGCACGTAGACAATACACCCGAAAATTTGCAGAGTTGATATATCAGGAACCATACCTGAGTATTTGGCTTTAGGTGTCATTCCCGAATTTGCCCTTGTCGGACTTCGATTTATCAGATATGCTGCATGCGCTACCGCTTCCGTCCTAAGGTAGGTCGGTAAGTTGCAGTCTTGGGACATGCTCCTCGCTCTCTCCATGATGGTGTGATTCCGTCGTTGTAGCACGCCGTTTTGTTGCGGTGTTCTTGCCTGGGTGAGTTCTTGATGGATTCCGTGTTCCATGCAGAAGTTCTTGAATTCTGTCGATGTGTACTCTCCATCTTGTTCTAACTCATGTACAGGTGGTCAATGGATGTACTATAGGAAGATGGATGAACAACCGGAATGGATGAGTCTTGGAACATACTTCAACAGATAGAAGTCGTTTTTTATGAGAAATTGGACCTTCTTGTTAAGCTTAATCTGTGTGTGGAGTTTGTATTGAGGGCATTTGAAGTGTTCTGAGCGTGTCTTACTTTTTTTTGTTTCATTGAATGACCGTTATGATAACTTTTTTTAGGTCGTTGTAGAGTTATTCTAAACGACGGTCGAAGAGGAGAATGCATGCAAATGTGCGAGATGCGGGATCGAGATTGTGTGCTCTCAATTTCCCGGTGGTAAATGCACTTTCTACTGGAGAGCTGAATAGGTACTGAGTTGAAGACATCTTGAATGGTTTTAAGGACTTGTACGGAAGGGGCTGTAGTTTCTTTTGAAGCAGCGGGGTTTTTGTAACATCCGGCTTGAAGGTATACCATGCCCTTGTGTTTTAGCGTGCATGCACTGAGAGGCTCGCTCCTTCACTCTGACGTTCACTGTCTTCCTTAGTCTATTTCTAGTAGAGTGTTCCTGAATCAGATTCTTTTTGTCGATCTATGGAGGCCTGCAATTCCTATGTAAAGTACTTACGTTTCACCAGCGAGACTTTGGAAGGGATAAGGGAAGAAGTCTCACATTGTAACCCATAACGACGCTGAGGACTAAAATTGTCCGATGACTGACTTTCAGGGAAACTGTGGTTTCTCATGCATTCACCTGAATTAACGGTATCTTTGTCCAAGTCAAATCGTTTCAGACGAAAACAAGTAAAATGAATTGTCTAAAAACTAATGCCGGTGTGATCAAGATTCTCCTGTCACAAAAAATCACCAAGCTCAAGGGTTGCGACTGGCAAGGCTTATTTCCGACGCTCCGAAGCTGAAGGGTTGCGACTGGCAAGACTTGTTTCCGAAGCCTGAGGGCTGATCGACTTCACTTTTCAAAACCTCGTTATTCTCCCTTATTGCAAGAGTTTCTCTACCTTGGCACACTCTGCACCCCCTTCCCGYATGATGAAAACGTCAACCACGTGGCTTGCAGGCATCAACAATCCGTAGGAGGAAGACTCTTCTCGCCGCTTCATCGACTTCCCTGCTGTGTTGGACTCCGTGGCAGATATCAAGACCCAACCGACCAACCATGACAGTTGCGTCTCATTTTCAAAGTAGCCTTCCCCGTGGCACTGCACAAACTGTTCGTGAAGCTTCACCTTGATTTCCCGAAGTAGCTTGATACATCGCATGTGCAGACTGACGTAATCGAACCGGATCATGTGCTGCTCCGCAACCAGTGCCGCCCKAAGCGCCGCCAAGAACTGCAGTGGGGTCATCTTATGGCTCTTCGCCCATTGCTGTTGCAGCTTGGTTTGGGGCTCAAAAAGTTGCAGCGAACCAGGATCCACTCCGACATCCGCCAAGAGCTCTTCCATCGTCTCCGCTGTCAACGTCACTCCTCCGCAAACAATACTGTTCCGGAACATGGCTGACACAGGAGAGTTTTCCTTCAAGAACGACGGACCCTTCGGTGAATGTCTTCGTGAATTGTGCCTCCTCCCAGTAACAGCAAAATGAGATGTCGATGCCCCCGCCATCAAATTAAGGCTCTTGAACGACTCCATCACTGTCTGCGGCACTCGTCCTCGGAACATCCTTTCTTTGTCATGCACCTTCATGACCCATTCCATGTCCTTCCATGAGTCAACGTCCAAAAAACCTGCATGTTTGCCTGCCTCATACAAATGGCTGACAAACAGAATGGTCCCCCAGGCAGTCGCTAGCGCCAATCCTGTCTGCTGAAACATGAGATGCAGACGGAATTGGACCATGCCGCATAAGAATGGGTGTCGAGTGAGGAGGAAATACGCTTCGGTAGGCACACCAGGCAACAAACGAGAAACCACAGGTTGCTTGATAGCGCCAAGATGATCTTTCAGGATCCACTCTTTGGTGAAGGTTTGCAGGCTATCCACCAACGACTCATTCGAAGCACACCAATTTTCGAAATTTACTTTGGGAGAGTTTTGCTTGTAGCTTCGCAAGCTCATGTCCACCATGATCCCGGCGGAGCGCAGGTCTGCAAATCCACGGTTGACTTGCTCTCGCAAGACATGGTGTATGTCCAAATAGACTTGGATGGCAAACACGAGAAGCAGTGAGATTTCTTTCTTGCGCACCATTTTTTGAAGCTCCTTAGTGAGTTCGTCTTCTACCGGTTGTCGCTCGCCTACGAGCCGTGCAAGGGATATAAAATCAGGCAACACCTCAGATAAGATGATGCAATCCTCGTGTCTTTGATCACCAATGSACAACGCGTCTCTAGGCTGGCGCGGATCATAAGTGCCGAAATGGCCAGGCTTGTACACCGGAAGTTGATTGGGCTGAATCACATCGCGCAAGGACATGAGCAGTGTGAAGATCGGGACATAAACGAATTCTTCAACGTCGATCGTGCGATGATTCCGAATGTCACCCAACACCATTTTCGTAGGATCTCCTCCGCGGCTGATGCATGCTGCAGTGCAGAGAACATACGCGACTTTCTCGTAATTATCCAAGTCAGGGTGAAGGGCTAAAAGCTCCTCCTCCGCGCTCCGAATAATATTGAACGCCATGTTTGTTGTGACGGAGGCCGTTATGAGATCTATTTTCCTTTCTCTGTAATCTGACCATGTCGCACGCAGAAAAACTCGAATGTCATGCAAGTCTTCGAAGAAGCAGAAAAGGGCGAACCAAGTGTCACTTTCGTCGTCGTCTATCACAGTGTAGTCCACCATTTTATGAGGCGGCGAGGTGCTGGGGGCGACCACAGGCGCTAACATCTCACAAGGCTCCTCACCGTCCTTGCTTTCTTCAATTTCGAGAAGAGAAAACGGGTTAACAAGGGCTGCTGCTGCTGCTTTGGAAGGGCGGGTTTCAACGGTTGCAGATTTGGTGGAGTCATCTCGCTCACAGAGTGGGTCCAAAATCTGTAACACTTGCTCCAAGMCGGTGATGAAGTGCCAATGTGTGGTGACACTGGTGTCTCCTTCCGGAATTGTTCGACGTTCAAACCACTGCGCACAACGCTTTCGGACGGCGATGGCCCTCCGTGCGAGATTCAGCACAAAACTTGGAACCTTGACGCGAGGATAGCTGTCTGCGATGAAGCGTGCSAGTTYGGTAAACTCTTTGACGAAGATTCTTCTGGAATCTGCGAYTGAAGAAGCTGCAGCTGGAATTTGGTGGGCTCGAGCTTGCTTCCTTGCTTTCCCTTTGAGCCTCCCTTTGGGACCTGCTCGTGGTGCTTCAGACGACGGCTCCAACGCATAGCCAAGGTCTTTGGCTGTTTCAACCAGCCACGTCGTCAACTGATTCGTATCCACCTTGTATCGCTTGTGACTGTCGAAAATAAACTCCGGCAGTTTTGTCATGGTTAACAAGAGCTCGTTTCACCAGCAGGCCGACCTTGGTATCTGGGAATGCAAGGAATAGCTGATGATGATCAGCAAATCCCAAGAAATTCCAGTGCCTTCCTCTTGAGACTAGTCCCTACAGGAGAAACACCGACATCGTTTGATCTCCCTGGTCACTCTAACAAAGAAAATAACTATTCAGTAAGGCTTCAAAGCTGAACACAATCTACGTTCGAAGAACTCTAAGAAAATCCACAGATCATATAGCCATTCCTCTTGCAGTGTTATGCTTTCAATTGACGATAAGAAGTTAGTCTTAGCAAACGGAGGGAGTACATTGTCAACCGCCCAAAGCATGCGATCCTCCTGGCGAAGAAGTCGTTACTGTGAGGACGCTCACCAGATTTCGGGCTTAGGGTTTACGGTTTAAAAACGGCCAGGTTTAGGATTCATATGCTCTCCGCCATCGCCATTGTCAATTCCGGCTTCACTAGGTTCAAGACAAGTAGAGCTTTATTACAAGAGCAATGCAGGACTCACAATTCAAGATTCGTACACCAGCATTCAACACACCTTTTTTCGCAAGGAAGTTTATCCCACCAAAGACCGATGTCGCCGTGATATTTTTACARCCCAARYCACGGCATMTGAAGTCTCAGGAATGCAGTCCTTTTCTCCACAAACTTCAACAAAGGTAGAGGACTGGAAAACAAACCACCCCGAACGAGTGAGGACTCGAATTGCACAATATCTGCAAGAAAATCTCCTCGAGGAGAACTCCAAGCAATTCTCTCATACAACTTGCAATGCTGCGACCTGAATTACTCAAACGAATCAATCCCTTGGCAAATTTCAGTGCACGATTAAGTTAAGGTCGAGGCTCTTACTTGGTCTCGCATTGAAGCATCTCAACGCTCCAAGAACGCGTTCCCTGTCTGTATCTGTATCATCGAATGAATTCTCCAGGCAATTTTGGAATCGAATGTGCGGATTCTAATTCATGGCTTACTACCGCCGCCAGCTGCATCACCGGAATTGCAACACCCGTTACATTGAAAGTGTCACCGATTCTCAAATGAATTGTGTGAATGGCGACGTACCTTGAACCCAAAACCGTGCAAGTGCACAGGAATACCAAAAGGAATTCGAAGCAAATTGAACAGCTGCGACTGTACAGAACCTCTCTCCCAGAAGGATGAAGGCGGGAAGAAGTGCCCAAGTAAAAAGCTCCACTAATTACGGTTGTGGAATTAGGTTGCCCCCACACTAATTTCTCAACATTTGACACTATATGAATATTTATTGTTCTTGCATTAGAATGTGTTAGTTATAAAGGCAACTAGGGATAAGATTAGAATCCCTTGGACCAATAGTAAAGGAGGAGAACTATTTATATTCTCTCTCCTTCGTATATAACTTCAAACATCTTTGAATATATTAACTTTTCTCTTGCGTATTTTGGTTTTGCATTTTATGATAGTTTTCTTTTGTCTTCTATTATCAACAAAATGCACTACTCTTGAATTAGTTGTTGTTGTAATTAGGACTCACAAACCTCCATCTTTACACATGGAAATATTTGTAAAAATATCTATTTGACTTTTGAGGTTTATTCAAGCAACCTAAAAGTTCACTATTTAGGGCCGCTTTACACTTAGAGGCCAATTTCTTGTATGAGACACCAAGAATCCTAACTTGTGATTGGGTAAAAGGTAGAATGAGTCCCAACCCCTTTACACCTAGAGGTGAGGCCAATTTGGTGGTCAAAATATTTTATTCATAGAAGACATGATCTTTGTCAAGTTGTAATTACATGTGAGTGCATCTAAAAGCCCATTTGTCATGAGATGGTATCAATAGAAAGCTCAATGTACAATCAAACCTTTCTATCGACACCACTTTAGGGGACAATTGACCTTATGTTAGTGCTATAATCTCACATAGTCACTCATGTGCTCAATGCAACATCAATAGTTGATTTTCAAAATATATTCAAAATTCAAATGAAAATTCTTGATCAAATTTGGGAATCTAATTTTACTATAATTATCATATATTAGGATCCTCATTCCAAACATATCATACATGGGATTAGAAATATGTATTCATATCCATATGAAGTACTTGTTTGCATTCATGCATGTACAAATATATATACATATACTAGTATTTAGCATTGTAGTCACACATTAATTGTATACTCGCAMGAGTGCTMGTCACCCTTTAGGTTTTCRTCATGAACGTTGTATGAAATAATTGAATGATATTTCTCTAGAAAGAAAACATCACAAATTTTGGGATAGGTGCAGTGACAAGGATTTTGACACTACACACTTCACATAATAGATAGCTCATACTCATACTCATACATTGAAAGCAGTTAAATGTTCTTTCTCTCTTGATTTTCCTCCCCTATTTTCAGGAGTCAATGTGTGCTGCCAAATTTTTTTATTTTTTTATTTTTTTGAAACAAGCGTGTTGAAGAACACATTGCAAGGGGTTTTTGTCAGGTATAGGGGTTGATTTTAGGCCAAATAAACCACCTGTCATTGCCTAGTATCAATCCAGCAACCAGGCCATTTGGTTTGGGTACCTTTCCACCATCATCCAATACTTTAGGGTCATCTCAGGCCTTGTGTTGCCAATTTTGGTTACATAACGTGTATTAAATAGTGAAATTAGGTTGCCCCTTACTAATTTCTTGACATTCCTCAC
This sequence comes from Pleurozium schreberi, assembly GCA_006891605.1. Lineage (NCBI taxonomy): Eukaryota > Viridiplantae > Streptophyta > Bryopsida > Hypnales > Hylocomiaceae > Pleurozium > Pleurozium schreberi. The sequence goes on from VACF01002342.1 coordinate 12,368, forward strand.
TATATAAATACACATTGTTACTGGACATGAATGTACTACTTTTGAATTAGTTATTGGTGTAACTGGAACTCATGAACCTCTATGTGTCAAAATGGAAGTATTCGAAGAAATATTTATTGACTTTGATGGCCAGTGGAGTAACTTTCTTGGGATAAGGCAATCTAATTGTCTAGGCAACCTAATTTCACTATTTAGTGTAGTGTGCAGAAAGTTGCCCAATCATATCTAAACACGATTATGAGGACGAGGGCTTTTTTTTCATTTTTCAGGAAGTGCCACAATGGCGATATTAAATGTTATAGTGGTGCTCCAAATTACAACATTCATCCACATATTGGATGTATAGTATGGTTTTCATCCACAATCTGGCGATTTCATCCAAGATTTTTGACATTATTTCTAGCATTTTTTAGCCAGATTATTTTTCTAGTGCAATCTGGCACCAAAAACCCAAAAGAAAAAGCCCTGATGAGGACACACCAAAATTCTACAAATATAGAGCGTGTCATTAGAGAGGGTTGAGTGTACTGAAGGTGGACTTAAGAGGCTGGCTACCCAAATGTCCGTTGCCTCCTTCCTCTCTCTCAAACTGAGTTCTTCCTACTTGTCAGAATGCTCCATAACCACCTGGGTGTTCATGCATCTCGTTTCTGCTTTGCAGGATGCCATGGAATTGTAAGCTTATTAGTAAACTCTCTTAGCCTAAATTAGACACAAGGTTGCCTCATTAACCTCATTTCTCAGGGTCACTTAACAGACCAGAAAAGTAGTTTAACTTAGTTGAAATCTAAAATATGTTAACCACTTTGCTTGCCTGACTTGCCAGGACTAAAGCCACTTTATCCAGGTAGCTTATCCTTGAAGCTGCAAGGAGCTTAACCATTCTACAGTACTATTTCAGACCTTGATTTTGTTGAAGGAAAGTAACCCATAAGTTGCTATAACAAAAAACAGGCTCTCTTCCTCTGGAGGATTGGGAGGATTAGGAGGATTGTCTGTCTGTCATCTTTTTTGTTTCTGATTGACTACCACATTGAAGAATGTTGCTTGAATGTTGAATGCAATCATTTCTGTGAGTGAGTGTCCAAACTCCAAAGCCTCTTACTCAAGACTCAGGACGGAGGACTTTGTTACCTTTTTCTGTGTTTTCTCATACAAATCACATTCAATAGAATGGCGTATGAATGTTGAATGCATCTGCTTGGAGAGTGTCCGAATTGTTGCGAATCGAGCCGAAACCCTAATTCACGGGCGCCCTTAAAGCACGCGGAACCAGTCGTTGTGCTCGCTGCAGACAGGGCGTCAGAGTTGCAGACAGAGCTCTCGCAGAAAGGAATCGTCAACACACAACAGTAGGAATCTGCTGGGAAGGGGTGGTCCACCACTTGGGCGGCCAGCTGCGTGAGACTGATGGATGGAGGGTAGTGGGTACCATTTCCAGGGTTTGATAAAGTAAATAAGGCGGAGCGAAATTGGCTTAAGAAGTCGTCTTCTGCGCCTCTTGGGACTGATTCTCCTTCGCCAACTCAGCCGCTTTGATGAACACCGACCGCCATAGCCAGGAAGCGCCTTGAGTTTCTTCCTCACGGAGCCTGTGCCCTGCTTCCAACCGTTGGCGTCTTCCGTGTGGTGGTGTTTTTTGGTTTGGATGATCGGAATTTAGGCGCGGATTCACGGGATGCGACTGACTCTGGAGATTGTGTGATTCGGATGATTGTTGGTGAGTGGTTTGGTTTGGTTTTTGTTACGGTGAGGGCGATGGCGGTGGTGATGCTGTTGGGGGTTGATGGGACGGCTTGAGTTAGGGCTCGTGTTTTCAGGTTTCGGAAAGGGTGCTTTGGAGAGGTCGCTTTGGCGGTATCCCGGCAGCGGCGAGTGGTGTGACTGTGCATTGGTTGTAACCCTACTGGCGTGGAAGCTTGCGGTTTAGGCTTTCTTTTTAGAAATTATTTTCTCCTTCGACACAGTTGGTAACAACTCCTGCCACACAGTTGGTCACAACTCCTGCCACACAGTTGGTCAATCAATATCACGGCTGGCACGGTGATACGCAATTAATCTCGACCCCTCGGAAGGAGTTCCTTGGCATCGTTTCTAGCAGTCAACCCAAGGCCGTGGCTACAGATGCCAGGGCGATTCCCAGCGAAATTAGGGGTGATGTTGACTCTAACAATTCTGGAGGCAGCGTAATGCTACATGGTGGAACTAAACCATCATCTTCCTCTGGTCTGGATTTACCAAGTGTCACTACTGAGAGTAAGTTATTGGCAATTCCGTCAGCTTCTGAGGCTTCAGAAGGGTCACCTTTTCAGATCAGTGTCGGCACGGTTCATGCCGAGTCCATAAGGTTAGCAGCTATGCAGCCTTTAACGTGGATTCCTAAAGTGAAACTTGACGATCATATCTCTAGAAGCCCCACTCAATTTGGAAATAGAAGGGATACTGGAAAGAGTGTTTATAGGCCTGAACTCCCTCCAACTGAGCCAGAGTGGATGCGCGATTATGGATCTAGAGGGGGCAGTCAAGGGAAAAAGAATCAGGAGGAAAGAATTGGCGCTCCAGGTTCAAGCACTGTGCAAGAGTTCTGATTTCCGAAGGATAGTAACCAGGGTCCTAGGATACTCACCAGTGGGCAAACAGAGGTGACTGAACAGGGTGCCATTAGCCCCCAGGCCTCTATTTCTGGGGTGAGGTCTCTGTTTGGAACTTCCTATTCGCCAGGTCCTCCTTATAATGGCACTTCAGGAACGCCGGGAGGTGAGACGAGGTTTTCRCAAATGAAAACGGCATTGCCACCTCGAAGCTCATTTGGGCCAAGGTTGCCATCTCCAACGAGTAGCATGAACTATTTAGATTCATTGGTACTTCCCATGCCTACTCTGCTAATCAATTTCATTGGAAGTGCTTTTTTCCTCAATATTTCATTCAATGTGTTTGGATGTGGCCACACCTAGTCCAAGAGTTTGCGACTTTCAAGTGAGTTCTTGGAAACACTTACATTCAATAGTCTTGTTGTGCGGTCACTCATTTACTTTTCAATTGCAGGATCCAGGCGAAGAGGTACAAGCTCAAGCACTGGACATGGTGGACAAGCTAGTGTGGCTGAACACTGCTGATGTTCCCCCCACATCACCTCCAAGAAAATATAGGAAGTCCTTCCCTGGATTACCCCCAGCTACCCCAGTCCTTACGAATCCAGCTTTGCAAGTATTTGAATTTGAGGACACCCCATTAGTAAAGGGTCCACAAGCAAGTAGTTCTTTGAGCCTCATCAAAGAAATCCAAGCGGGGTGGAAAAAGAAAGCAGAGCAGAATCATCTCGCACAAACGACGAGTAAAGTCAAAGACAAGGGTYTAACTATTTTACCTGAAGGTGAAAGGTTGAGTAAGCTTCTAACTGAGAACGATCTCAACAAAATATGTGAGCCAAAATTGCCGCTTGATGTGGCAAGTACAAAGCGTTTATCAGAAAAGCTACAGGGCAAGGGTGAAGCTTGCAGTAACAATGCAACTACAATGAGCTCTGCATTGGAATCCGTTGTGGCCCAGGAACGTGTAACTGGTTTTAAGGGTGAYAATGTTGCCAATGAGACGAAGAGGCTGAGAGGGAATTTAGCAGAACCTGCGGAGGTCGCTGACGACGATCTTCTCAATGTCGTGAGGCCTGGGTTGCGGAGGCTTTCTAGTTCGAGAGGGCTAATGCCAGAAGATTTGATGGAAAATAACAGAGCCCAAGGAGAGAGAGAGGGAAAACTGCCTGATGGAACACAAATTCTGACCAGGAGGAGGTCKCAGGGTACCAGAAACAGGCGCGAGAATATTCGTGTTCCAGGTTGGTGGAGGATGCTATATTGCCCAATATATCTCATAGTCCATTTATTCTTTCTACGTGATTTGAGGTTTGCATGACTTTTTGCTGAGTAACACCGCTTGATGGTCATTTGTGAGTTCTACAGAAGGTCCTGGGAATTCAAGGACATATATTTTGTGAGATTAATTGATTCGACCAACTCATTCTTCAATTACTTTATGTTTTATGACATCTGACTCGTAACTTCAGGGTATGCTGATACGTTCTACTTTTGTATGCGAATGTCAATACAGAGTTTTTTTGCTAAGACATGCAAATAGTAAATCTCATTACCTTTCTGTTGTTTTGTAAGCGTGAGTGTCTTCGTAATGCAGATGCAGTGCTTCTTCCAGGAAATAATTCCTCACCTGAGGGGACGAATCACATGGAAACTGAAGTGGAAAAGAACACATCTACTTCTCGGAAAAGGAGGAGTCTTACTATTATGCTGCGAGATCGAAGCGCCAAGAAAGCAAGGTCAACGGCTGAAGAAGACGTTGAGGATCAAAATGAAACTCATGAAGATCAGAATGAAGCACATGAGGATCAGAATGAAGCGCATGAGGACGCGGATATTCTTTCAAGTCCTACAAGCAGTGGCGCTGATCCTATGGTGAGGCAACTATACGTTGTTGATATGTTGTGTACCTATGCTGAAATTATTGTTCACAACTGATTGGATGTTGGATTTTCTTTGCAGTTCACTGTTCCTGCGAAGACCTCAAGTAGACGGCGAAAAATAATTAGTGACGACACAGACAAGGATGACGGAAAGGCAGTTATGGACACAGAAATGCCTGCAAAGGGGAAGAAAAGAATGAGGCTCTCAGAAGCTGAAAAGCTTTTAGGGTCTGATGTCATAGGCGATATGCGTAGTGAGGACGGGGTCAAAACCCGAAGTTTGAGACAATTGCGCAGAAGCTGCAACGATGACAATCACACTGAGCCTGGACCAACCATTCCGCAAGTGGTCCAGAAGAGGTCACGAAGTGTTAGAAGAGGTCCTGGAGTAGTCCAAGGAGCTCCTAAAGTCTCAATGGTTGATGACGAGTGTGATTTGCAAAMTGAACAGGATGCCAGGACAAGTACGTCGTCTGCAACCTTTCAAGGTGATAGCGACAATGATGGGATGGAGGTGAACGACGTCAGTAGCCCGGATCAATCAGAAAATGAAAATGAGGAAACCTCGGATCAGAGAGGTAGTCATATTGACCCACCAGTTGAGGATAGTCGTTTGAGGATGACGCGGACCAGAAGCATCGCAGATGTATCTAGTCCCTCTACACCTGTGCTGCAACCGGCACCCTCGCCTTTCGTTACTGGAAAAAGAGGACGGGGTGCAAGTGTGAAACCTGAAGTTATTGAGGAGGCTAATGACTACCGTATGAATCATTGGTTTACGAAAATCCAAAAGCACTCATTGGATACCATTGTATGAATCATTGGTTTACGAAAATCCAAAAGCACTCACTGGAAGTCAAAACAACCTCCTCTCTCTTACAAAATATTCATCAGCCAAAAAATAATTGCGCGGTCTATTGTGTTATTTCTTTTTGACTTTATGTAAGTAATAATCAATAGAACACATCCACCCTTTAGACTAATTGTACCTCATCATACTCAATTCCATAATCAATATAAGCACTAAAGGTATGAAAAAAGTTTTTAGTTGTTATACATTTCCATCAACAAGTTTACTATGAGATCATGGAAATAATTTTTTCAAAGGTCCCAATCTCTACACCTAGGTATTGTATGGTAGGGTACAAGTCAAATTGGAGTTTTTGGCTATCAATTTTGACACCTTGCAAGGGGCTCAAAATTTCTTTTTTACCATGAAAATTTGGTCACGACATCACCTCTATGATAATAACATTTGTGCCAAATTTCAAGGCTAAAATATTCACACAAAAAAAGATATTCAAAATCTACCAACATGAGTAGTTGTGAGAAACAATTTCACTACTGCCATCTTAAACACCCTTCCAAGGAATGAATTTTTTTTTTGCAATGAAGTTTTTGTTATGAAATCTTCTTTGTCTTGATAATATGTGTACCAAATTTTAAATTCAAAAGATTCACCTAGAAACAATATTCAAAAGCTACCAAAATGTGTTGTTGCAAGAATAATTTTTTACATGTGTCAAACTTTGACCCACAAAATGACACTATACCAAGGGCTGAAAATATCATTCTCACAACTACACATTTGGTAGATTTTGAATACCGTTTTTTGCTTGAATCTTTTGGCTTTAAAATTTGACACACATATTACCAACGTAGAGATGATCTCATGWCAAAAATTTCATGGCAAGAAAAACATTTCAGTCTTTGGGAAGGTGTCTAAGCTTGCAGCAATGAAATTTCTTAACCTCGAAATGCAAAAACGTCATTTTTGACTTGTATCCTACTATATTGTACATTGAGAGGTTGTGGTTACGATTGGTTGCARTCCAATCTTTCACCTACATCAACATAATTGGAGGCAAATTTGGCATAGAATAAGAACCTCTAGTCTAATCTTTCACATCCATCAATAAGTCTACTCTAGAATCTCCAATAACTTTTTAAAGGTCTTAATCTCCACCGCCACATACATTGAGATATTTAAATCCTAGCTGGAACAAATTTAGCAGAGGATAAGATTGTTTGTAGTTAGTCTAATCTTTCACCTCCATCAATGATTGTACAATAAGATCACGGACAATTTTTCCAAAGGTTGCAATCTTCAATAATTTTTGTTATCTAGCCTTTGAGTGATACAATACCTAGAAACAATGGGTTTTTTTCATTTCCCATGAAGTGGAGAAGTGGCAATATTAAATGTTACGGTGGTGCTCCAAGTTTCAACATTCATCCACGTATTGAACAAAAAATGTGATACTATGTACATCTATAATTCTATTTTCATTCACAATGTGGCGATTTCATCCAATATTTTACTAAAAATTTCCTATAGAATTGGTGCTAGGTCAAAAAATTTGGTGCAATTTTGCACCAAATCGCGAGAAAAAAACCCTAGGCTAGAACTGCTTTGAGCCCATCCAAATCTCCAATGGTAAGTTTATCCAAAAATTGCATGGGAAATAAAGCGAAATATGTCCTATTAAATTAATTCAACATTGCAAATTCAAATGAACATGTAATTTCAAAGTCTCCCTAAGGTATTGGAGCTTTAAAAATTTTGTACAAGACCAAGATTCAACAAAAATAGTACATGAAATTCAATACAACATTATTGGATTCAAAACTCAATAACCTCATAATGTTGGAATTACAAAAAAATGGGCTTATTCAACGTGCTTTAAAAAAAACAAGAAACTTAAACAATTGCTACATTTCTTTAGTCTAATAAAAAATTCAATAGTTATTCAAAATTTATAGGTTTAGTCCTGAATAGCCTAAATTTATGGATTCTAAATATTTTAGTTTTAATTWTTGTGTAATTGATAATCATCTTTAAACTTTTCTTCAAATTTAAAAAAAAAAATTGCTCTAATATTTTAAGTGATTTTTATTAATTGCTCTTGAAAACTTATGGCAATTTGGTGTGTAGTTAACTACTCAAGGCCTAATTGTAGATGATAGGATATATGTAGACAAAAATGACTATAAAGTAGTCATGACTTTAGTTATAGAGTTTTGGCCTTGGAGCAGWTCAAAATCCCATGGCTTTCTATTTTATAGTTTGGACCTTAATTTGTCAATGTGAGGAAAGAAAAAGAAATGTAAAAAAKAGTTTAGCTAAACAAGTTCCAACCTTTATGATTTCATTAGAATAAACAAAGTCCATTAACTACCTTCAAGTTGAAATTGGTTTAGTTGATATATGGTGATATAGAATTTTCTAGTGACAAATAAGGGTGAAGAAGGTGTGAAGAGACAAATAGACTCAACTTGGCCACAAGATTTGAGGCAACACAAGTAGGGGCATGAAATGAAGTCACAACATGGAAATGAAATCAATAGAATCAATGCCACAAATAAAGACAAGCACTAACAAAAGCATGCACACAAAATGCAAGTGACTTGAACAATCGTAAATGGATTCTACATCCAAAGGATTGAAAGTGCACTTGTATAAAAACCTACATTAATTTGTTGATGAAAAATCACAAAAAATTACTAGCACTAAAGATGGCATGCGTACAAATTACAAATTGCAAGTGACTTAAACAATCATAATGAATCCTGAGTCCAAAAGATCAAATGTACACCCATGCTCAAACTAAGTCCAAATGCAAAAAACTTATGACAAATTTTTATTTTGTTTTGTGCCTCACTTGCCCCAAGGCCGCTTGCAGCTAAGTACTTTTTTTATCCAGTAAAGGTTACTTTTCTTGTGTCAAAAAACAAAAAAATATTATACATCCCTACCAAATATTTGACTTCTATTAGAAAATATGTTAAACAGAATGATCAAAATACAAATATTCTCTAAGACACTTCCTTCTTCATGAATTTTTTTGGAAAGAGATCTCAAAAATTGGACATTTTTTTTAGAATCTGAACCTGCCTTACGCAATAATGTATTTCAAATCAGACAACGAACAGACACCAATTCATCCACTTTCCTGAATTTATCATTCATCCAGAGAGTACCGACTGTGAGGACAGAGAGACGAAGTGAGGAAGACCTTCTCCCGCGTGTTCATTTTAAGGTCTGGCTATGGCGTCTCCACAGCCCCGGTAGTCGTCTCCACAGTTTCTCCGACTCTGACACTCATCGCCTGAAGGCATCATCCCCAACTCCTGTAGCACTCTGTGCTCTCCATCTCTAGTTTTTTGCCTCTCGTTTTTTCGAACCTAGAATCGGCTTCTCTGGCGTGTTAACGGGGAATCACGCGTTTGCGGAACGTGACGTAGTCTGAGGGCGATTGTGTGGCTACTGTGCGTACGCTTCTCGGAGACACGAGCGGTGCACTTATGACGCTATCCAGGAAGGAGATTTCGTGTTGAGAGCAGACGGCTGGTCGGCGAGGGTAGGGTTATCGGTTATCGAGGCAGGAATTAAGTGGACGGGGTATTGTGGCGAGAATTTGGACGAGGGGATGGTGAGATTCTAGGTTTCTGTGATTTCGAGAATGGGAGATGTGGTTCTGTTTTGAATTTAATCGGATAATCGAGGCTGAGGTGCGGCGCGGACTCTTATTCACCCAGGAGATGTAGGTTTGGTGCCTCGGGAAGTTTGGCTTGCGCTTTGGATGAGTTAGAAATGACTAGTTGAAKGTCCGGTATGATGATGTGGTGATCGGAACAGATTATGGAGTCATCTAGGTTTTCATCGAATCGCGGGCTTGCTTTTACATTGGCAATGCAAGATAAGCATTAAACTTTGGAGTGAATTAGGTTTGACTGGTGGATCATTCCATTCGACTTCTGCGGCGGCTCATTTACCTTTACTTGGAAGCTTGCTTTTATGTTAGACAAGGCGAGAAGCGGATCAACCTAGGTTGGGAAGCCGCGAGAAGGTCATTTGTACCTTATGACCCCTTTCATCAGTTCGTTTGCGCAGGCAACCAGGTTTRAGTGGAAGTTTACGAAGGGCTGCTGTTTGCCCTGATTGTTTCATACGAATCAAGTAAGTCTCCGTGTCTCTCGAAATGAACGAAGTGAGGAACCGGAAGGAGAGAACGGAGAGGAAACGTCCACTGGGAGACATTAACAGGATGGCGAAGCCACCTTTATCTCCAGTTGTAGACCCCCCTGCAAAGCGGCCTTCGAGGGCTTGCTCTTCGCGGCGACGCTTTCCGGATGATGGYCCTTTTGTTTCGCCTGCCACCACTCCCCTGCCAAGGACATGGTCGACTGAGCGTACTGTTTCAGCTGAACGACCACCATCATCCCGRCCGAGTGCAAGYCGCACMGGTGTTAGGGCTGTCTCGCTTGCTCTTCCTTCTTCGGTACCTGCGGATCGTTTGGAGCTTCGAAGCCTGTGGGAGATGGCCGCCGTGATGAACTTTTTTCTTGTGTTTCGACATCTCATCAACAATTTTTCTGTCCCAATGTCTACACAATATGCTCCTACTGAAATGTTTGAAGGAAATCCTCTAATTATCTAATATAAGCGTACCTAATGGTATTGCCTACGAGATATTCCAATCATCACAATTTTAGCATTAGCAAGCCTTTAGCATCATGACAATGCACTTGGAGAGGAGATAGGTCATTGTGTAGTTTAGCATGTGTCTACCCTATYACGCATTACCAATTTAGTCCCCCAAAACTTTGAAAAATCCTAAAAAATTCACTTGTTATTGATTCTAYTTGCAATTGCCTTCTTTCAAACTTCTCGATCTTTGGGAAWTATGTGCATTGACAAATAGCTTCTCCAAGGTACCTACASTAAATACTAGTTAAGGGGCTTCAYACTAATAGGGMCRTTTTAAGAGGACCAAACAATTAAAGGGACTTAATAARGAATATTGTARATGTTTGAAACATGATGTACARCCTCYGGACACTTTAGTAACTATTGTTGTAAAACAAAGGTAGATATTTGTATAGTATGAAACGTCGATTAATTTGTATGAGTGMCTTTGATACCCCTATTTAGTGTAGATAGCAAATTTGTTTGACAATAAGCATGTTTGACCTTATAGACAACCCCACTTAGATTGGTATTGTATCTGAGTGTGCAGTAATTCTTTTGACCTTGTGTTATTGATTTTGGCTGAGTTTGGCCGCTTTGGTGGGGTTTCCCAAACTTATTCACTCCAAACCTTTCATGAATTTTTTGTCTGACTTGAAGGATTGTATTATATTCCCATTTTGTTGCTAGATAAAKTAGTGGSTTTCTTTTTTATCAAGCCCATCAGCTCATGAGAGGGAAAGTTGTTACTATCTCCGTCCCAATACAATCTTCTTGTTGGACAAAATGTTCCAGATTAAGGCTAAAAATAACATTTTTAGCACTTTTTTGTGTTGAAAGTAGAGTTCAATGCATTCCTAAAGTATTAGGAATTTTGAGTTTTTGATTCCTTTTCACAGTGCAATTTTGGAATATTGAAAAGAAGAATTTTGGGGGCATTTTCAAAAAGTACCATTGGGCATTTAATTTGAGTGTAAAGTCGTCCTTTTGTAGGCACTTAGTATGAGCCAAAGAGCATGTGTGGGCCTCTATTTTGCCTCCCAAAGCTTCATCTCCTTTGATCAAGTGATATTGAAAGAGATGCAAAAAATAAAAATAAACACTGTTGATTGACCCCTTCCATCATTTTTTTTGTCTTTTACGTGATGATTGCAAGGATGGAGAGGAAAATACTAGTTGGAGTTGTATTGTTGGTCTTAGATAACAATCAAAAGCAGACTCTCAAGAAATAGGACAAAACAGTTTTTTTCATACAAAAACTTTAACTGATGAAGTAATAGTCAAAAGAAGCAAAGCATTTACGTACATACCTCCGTCACTGCTAATGCTCTGATTCCTTGTTTAGAGCACTGGGACAATGAAGTAAACTATCTCATACAGAAGGATCGTAAAGCTTCGTAGATAAAAATGAAGTGACATTACAATCACAGATCTACATATAGAAGATTGAGTCTCCACGGAAGGACTTCTATCGGGCACAAAAAGTAGAAGCCACAGTCACTTCTCCTTGGATGGAATCTCCGAGTCTAGATACAGACRATGAGATGGTGGCAGAACAGGTTCCAGTGGCGTTGCAATCGAACATCCCCTGAGAAGCACTGCCTAAAAAATGTTGATGCTGCAGTAGTCAGTATCCCAGAGACTACTACTTTCATCCTCCTTCAGCGTACTGCAAGATCGTTTGAAGTGGACAGCAAGAAACCTCCAACGGATGCACTGGTCTGCGAGTGTAGAAACAGTCATGCAACAAATGGCGCTCTGATAATGGCGCATGTTGATGAAACGGAAGGCAAGATCATCTCCATGCGAGAGCATAAGCTCCTGGCTTCAAAGCTAACATCCAATGTGCATGTGAGCCTACTCRTGTGAGCATTGTAGCAAATTGCTATGTACAAAAATAGGGGAGGAAGTACGCCTCGCTAGTGCTCAAYACGATCAGGAGCGTCACCGCCGAAGCATTCCTGCCACACACGAGGATCAGCGAAACCTGAAGACGGTGCCCAAGAGACATCACCCATAGATTCTCGGCATGAAAGAGAGGGCGTGAAGGGGGTTGTAGGACAAACGTCGTCCTCATTCACTTCACTGCACTTCTGCTTCTTCCGAAACTTCGATTTTGCTTTCCTGAAGTTTCGGATGATAACGACGGAAGGCAGCTTGATGCAAGCAAGCGCTAAAAGATGTAGAAGAGAGAGGGGGCAGCAACACACGGCTGTACAATCAGCTGCTGCTCCAGCCATGCACTTGCACATTCCTGTTTTTTTRGTGGTGAAGTTCTTGGTTTCCCATTCTTCACCACTCCATTGACCCTGCTGCCAACGGTCGCCCTCGCGTCTGCACGAACAATCAAATCTTGCGACGTTCCCTTTAAGTTTGTTGGGAGACTTGGCAAGCTTCGCAGAGGCAGGAGCAGAACCTTGTGATGTCAAGCTCTTCGGTCGACTACCAGAAGTTTCTGCTATCAGATGCTTCTTGGAGTCGCTATGTTGCACTGACCGGTGACTCACATGCGTCCTGGTCTGGTCCGTTTCTGGAGCACTTAACGAATGTAGAAATTGCCCTGCCATCTTTTCATTCTGGAAAAATTCCTGCACATGATTCACAAGCGTTACCGACAATACGCGCYACCTCTGTGCAATCTATTTCAATACTAATTGTTCTGTACAKGAGAGAACACTTGACGGAATTAMGCATAGCATTCGCAAYKACAAGTTTCGGTCAATTTCRTATAARCACGGTCACATTTCATGCTTAACCCCTATTGGAACACATGCGTGATAATAATGCAGGTGAGAGCAGGTGAGAGCAACTGTCGCAAATCTGCGACTTGTGAGCGAAGCAACCTACAGTTTACTTTGAACCTRCGACCTGTGTTAAGGATTTTCCACGTACTCTGAAAAAGCATGGTCAAACAGTTCTGGAAAATGTATCAGATGTGTTTTTAGAATCCTTGACTTCGCAGGGCTCCAACAATACGAAACCATCAACTAAGCAATACCAATGCCGATAGTTCTCTGCATTTACTCTTCATCGAAATAGCTAAAAATTACTGACTCTTTCAAAGCACTACTGTAGAGCAATACACTGGCAAACAGTCCGGCACATGCGGGCTACTCCAACCCTAACTAACAAGGACCATGCCATAAAGTGTCCAGACCACCTGARAACTGTTTCGTAAGAACTACCAAGGACGTAACGAGACCAGTTCTAGGCCAGAACCACGATGTGCCAGGGATGATATAAGAATCCAGATGGCAAGGGGATTTMTACACCCTCAATTCCAAAGTAGGAACAGTGGTCATTTCCTTGGGAGAAAAAGAAACTCTGTTTATATTCTAGGGAACATGCAAACCGCCAAAAAGGAAAGGCCCGTGTTTAAGAGTGACGAACTATCGATTAACTAACACGCTTGCCAAATACTCAATAACCGGGACCTCGGGCGTTTCAAGAAGGGAGCAAAAGAGAAAGGAACAAAGCAATGTTTCTGCCTTTGATTCAAACTCCATTGATTCTTAGTATTATAGCAACACCAATGCCAGACGCAAGCAAACACCGAAACCTACCTCTGTCCAACCCGGTCCAGGAGGAACCTCCGATGACAACACCCTCGAAATAGCCTTCACCTCCAGAAACGGGTCCTCGCTACTTGACRACACCGATYCCCCGGCCATGGTCACCAATCACGMAAGCTCTYCCGTAATCCCCTCGGTAATAACTCCCACACCGATCATTACAACATCCAAACCAACTTCAAACGAAAAAGAATCACTCAAAAAACTCTCCACAGGCAAAGCCTACACCAAACAAGTAGAAACGATCCTCCAAGCTCCCTCAACACCCCGCAACAAACCAAAACCACAACTCTATAACCCTGCCGAACTAAACCATCACAAATATACTCCGMAACAACCAACTCTATTCAAACAACAAAACACGAATCCCCCGCCGCCGCACGTACGCCCGCACAATCACCGCGTCGAAACACGACCGACGGCACCGACGCTGCGGCAAGGGCACCTGGGAAAATTAGGCAGAAAAAACAGCAACAATCGGCGACAGCGACCGCAACAGCAGACTCTCAAGAAACCTTTGGAATGTCCGGAATGTTCCGCAGAAAGTCGCTCTCTCCCACTTGGCAACGGGAACTGATGATTTTCACTCAAGAGCTCCGTCTTGCGATGTCCGTGGCTACGCTTTATGCAGGGGAACAAATCAATGGAACCATGAGGGAGAGCTGCGAGGAAGGTGGGAGAAAGGGCGCCGCGGGTCGGAAACATTTTCTACCTACCAGGTGGGTCCGGGGAATCCCCCATCCGCCGGACGCGGACGTCGGGACAGGGTCCACAGGCGTCGGGCCTGCTCCGTGCGCGCTCTTGGGAACGACTCGTGGAGTGAAATTTGGAATGAAGGTACATGAGAGAGTTTGAAACATTTAGTAACTTTTTCAAAGTTTTCAAAATTATTTTACTATTTTTAACTTGTCTCCAATTGGATGTCTACTTTGGCCATTTTGGAGGTATTCAATACTATTTCTTACCCAAAAATCCAAATTTAAAGCTTAGATAATATATTATATTGATAAGTTTTTAATTTTTTTACTATTTTTTTTTAAATCTCTACATCTGGAAATACATTATATTGATAAGTTTTTGAATTTTTTTACTATTTTTTAAAGATCAAACATGAAAGTGCCCATTTTCTTGGCATTTTTCATCACTCTTTGAGTAGGCTTAACTTTTAGAAATAGATTTTTTTAGGCCTAAACTTTCACAGAAATACTTTTGAATGTTTTACAAAATGTCCATATTTTATTTCATTTAAAAAAAAAATTCCAAAAGTCATAGTACTCCAATACTAAGCCATTTTGAGCCAAAAGCAACAGGTGTTTCTTGCAAGTACTTGTGAACAAGTTTTTGCGAGTGAAATATAGAATGCTAGTCCTTCACCTCTTGCTTCCACTCTCATTTCCAATTTCACCCTGGCTAATTGTTGCTCCATTTTCCATTCTCAACAAAGAGACAAAAGAGGTCACACCTTGCTCATGGAAAAAAGCCCCTATTGACTCTTTTTATTCACTCCATACCTTCCCATCAGATTTTTTGAGGGGTGGATGTCAAACCAATGGCTGTGTGGCCTTTCTTTCACAAACATTCTAAGTTTTCTAGCTCCTTCATTCTAGGGGGCTTGAATTGAAGGACGCTAATTTTGGATACGCAATTTTTGTATGTGTCAACTTTACACAATGGATGGAATGTGGCTTTGAAAACATTGTGCTGGCTGATTGGTGCTGGCTAGTGCAGCCACTTTTCAGTGCATAGTGTGGCAACAGTACAAAGGGCCATGATTACAATTTGTCATTTTGAAACAAATTCATCTTCTTCTTTTTCTATAGGTTTGAAGTGCCCAATTTTTTTTGAGACAATTGGGCATGAAATTGCCTTAAAAAAACACTCATTCTCATCTTCATAGAAATCTCATTCTTAGCTAGAGAAGGTGCAATATCCTCGCTAGTATGAAGAAAGACTACACTATATTGTCCAACAAAGCGCCTCCAAAAAACCCGCGCAGCAAAAATTGTTGAAAGACACCCCTATAGCCAAAATGCAGAAAGCGCTCCTTGAATGCCTTAGTACAAAATGAAGAGCAAAACAAACCCTAAACCAAATTAACTAAGCAACTCCAAGAAAAACGAGCAGCACAACAAGAACGCTACTAAGGAAAGCCAACAACAAAGCTTTCAAGCAGAAGACGTTGGGGATGTCCAGCTCTTGCATTGATTCCATTAATTGTCCTACCCCTAACATGTCCCGTCG
The DNA here is from genome assembly GCA_006891605.1 of Pleurozium schreberi. Lineage (NCBI taxonomy): Eukaryota > Viridiplantae > Streptophyta > Bryopsida > Hypnales > Hylocomiaceae > Pleurozium > Pleurozium schreberi. Next base: position 28,122 of record VACF01002342.1, read on the forward strand.
TTCTATGAGCAGAATGTCCCATTGGTCACCGATAGATTCTTGTAGTTGCACATCACTTCGCGGTCGGGTGGGTCTCCGTGGCCGACCGATTACCCACGCTGCGCCATGAACCCACGTTCATCTGGATGACTCCGCGTCCGTTGGGGACGTCCTCGTTGGGGCCGCGGTGGTCCCATCATGTTTTCGTGCGGGTCAGGCTCCATTGGGCATGCGTCCTCCATTCAAGGGTCAGAATCAAGGGTTCACTAGTAAAAACAGGCTATATATGACTGTCCTAAATGACTGAAATTGTCCACAATGACTACAAATGAGTCATTGTGGACACTTTTTAGTCATTAAAGATAGTCATTTAGGACATGTTTTTCTACTAGTGGTTGTGCTCGCACCCGCACACCACCTCGGCCGGGCCCACCTTCGAATGGAGGATTTAACGTTCGACGTCAAAACGACAACAATCTTCTTTTCATGTCTATTAATAGCACTTTTACAAGGTCACAATCCGCCCATTCCAAGACAAATTGGAGTCTCTTTCCTCTTTCCTCTTTCCTCTTTCCCCTTTCCCCTTTCCTTTGTCAAAAATTTGGAGCTGGGTCTCCAAGACAAGAATGATGACGTCACCCCCCTCCTCAGCTTTCGAATTTGCGTGACCTAGACTCCACCAGTCAATCTTTGTGAGCTCCTGTCCTCGACCTTAACTGTACATAATTTGGATCAGTTTGTGGGAACAGAACTGAACGACGGAGGTTTGTCGSTCACATGGCTTGGGCGGACTATGATCCCACTGACTGACCCCACCGGCAGTCCGCCCGGCACTGTCGTCCCTAATGAAGCTGACTGATCCGTCGAGTTTCATTCCTCCGTCGATCCGTCCTTCGGCAGCGAAAAGTCTCGCAATGAAAAGTCTCCCAATGACAACTGAACTTGTCTCCGTCAGTCGGAAGGGTTTGATCGCACCTAGCTTGTGGAGCAGATAGCTATCAACTTTTTGTCAAGTGACCGACCGACGGAGTGTCCGTCCTTGTTGTTGTTCAAGAGAACTACAGTAGAGAAGCGGCGACTGCAGGACTGCGGGATTACCGGTATATCAGAGACGAGATCCGCCGGCTTGGGGAGATTGACAGGAATCATGGCTGGCTGGCTTGGCTTTTCAGTGCAGTGCTGGGCAGCGCAGTCGGTGGGGCCGAACCGAAAGGATAACTTACACTAAATAGTGAAATTAGGTTGCCTTTACAATTAGGTTGCCTTACCCCAAGAAATTGACTCTACAAGCAATCAAAGTCAACAATTATTTCTACAAATACTTTCATTTGTACACATGGAGGTTCATGAGTTTCAACTATACCAATAACTAATTCAAAACTAGTGCATTCTTGTACAGTAACAATAAATAGTTATATAGTGTGGAGTGTCAAGAAATTAGTGAGGGGCAACCTAATTCCACTATTTAGTGTAGGTTGCAGTTTAGGTTGCAGTTTAGGTTGCAGTTTAGGTTGCAGTTCATTTTGGGACACCGAGGTTTCCAGCTGAGAAGCACTGTTGCAACATGACCCCCAAGACAGGGCAGGGCAGGGGAGTGGGAATGAGTATGAGGGATATCCCTCTCTGAGATACTGCACCCGGGGGGGGTTGGTGGGGTAAATTTAACCTTGGCTTGGCAAGTGGAGGGAGCTCCAACCATTAACCGCCTGACAGGATGGACTGGTGACCGTGGAAATCGTCTATTTTGATACCGTGAGAATCACTACACTCACACACGTGGTACAAGTAGTTAACTGAAGGACAAATTTTGCTTAGTGTCATGCACTCTTGACTTCTCCTATTGTGTATTTACCTCTCCTCGCTACTTTGGAGTCAAATTATGAATCAAATTTGAATTTGAAATTTCCAAATTCTATCATGGGTGGCAAATAAAACATTCCACTACTTTTCCCAAGTGTAAAATTGAAGACTTCAAATGACCACTTTAATCCTTAATCCCTAAAGGTCTTTGACTATGCTTTCACCAAAAACGCTCCAAAACTGCCATTTCTAGTGCAAATACCAAATTTTAGAAAAAAAAAAAGCATTTTTGGACAAATGTAACCGTTGAATCTTGTATTAAAATACTTTGGAAAGATGTGGAGAAAATTTCAGATTTTTTCACCCTGTGGATTGCAAGATATCTGCGTTTAAAGTGACAAAAATCTTTTTTTGAACCCTGCGAAAATCCGGGCAGCTGCACTTCAGAAGGACACATTTGTATGAAAAAATGTCCAAAATGGTTGTTATTCTTGGGATTCATTCTTTAGGTCAAGTTGGCGACACTCTTTAAAATTTTCAATTCATTTGGAATTGTACAACATGTAGGAAAAAAATAGTAAGTAGAAAAAAGTAGAGTATGATTCAAAATACTAAATTGTTAACAATTTATTTATGAAAGTGAAAATTGMCAATCCCAATGGTTGAAATGTTGTCATAAACAATCCACACCCAATATTTTGATTTTTTTTCAAAATWATTGAAAAATGAGTTAAATAAAGGACTTCAAAGTTTATTTTAGCGTAGAGATTCCATGATTGCCCGCAAACAAAAACTCTTCATAACTTTTGACTCGTTGATTAAAATGGAGTAATTCAAAGCTTCTCATGTACATATTGTTGTAGATAATCATTTTCAAATTTTTATTTCTGAAAAAAGTCATTTTTTCAGACCTGCCTTGGCTGCCTGCCGACCACTGAAAATCACATATCATGCAATAACTTTTTAACAGTGTAGTGAAATGTTATGAAAATTGTTGGGCCTTAAAGCTACTCCTTGGACACATGTTGTGTAAAAATTTCAAAGAAAAATAATGAAAACTCCATCCGTAGTGAGCTGCCCAAAATCGCTAAGTTGCCAAAAAAACGCAGTTTGGTCCTTTAGGGGTTAAAGGACACAGTGGTGACCTTGGAAATCATCCATTTGATACTGTAGGAATCACTAGTTTAAAATAATCTGAAAGTAGTCATTGGAAGTCAAAGTACAATAGAAGATCTCCCCTTTCCAAAAATAATTCCAAGGATGAAAAGTTGCACTTCAATCGTACACAATTTGATTCTTTGTCATCCATCGAACGCAAAACGTCCCCCTTGATATTCAAGCTCGGTTAATGTCCCACAATCATTTTAAGTAGATGATTCACACTAAACCAAAAAGGATGATTTCAATAGGACATTGATATGAATTTTTACTTGATTTTGGGGAATCTACTGGGTCTAGTCTACAAATGTGCAACAAGCTTATTGCCAGTGCGTTGCTGGGGACTCATCCACCCGGTATATTCTGTMCAAGTACAGTGCCATATTCTGGGTAACGAGATCTCTGTACCAAGGTCCAAAAGGGGACATTCACACCCCGAGATGGAGTAAGGTAACTACATCCAATTTTGATCTCTTTCTAAAATTGATCACTGTATGTTCTTGCCTAAAATGTACACTTTCTCTTCATGACAATTTATGGGCAATTTTAGAAACACTTATGCATTTTCAAAGAGAATCTAGAATGCCGTTTTGACTACCAACAAGACCCTACAAAAAGTTTTTCAATATAATAATGGGAACCATGTTGAATTGCTTACTATGCAATTTTAGATATAATTATCTTACTCTAACCTTGAGAGGAAAATATGAAAATGCCACTAAAATATCATGGCAAAATAATAATCTTACTAAATATTTCATTGATTGTACTCTACCTTCGGTCAAAATTCCATTTCTACAATAGATAGGTATAACTATGGTTAGAGTTTGACTGCCCTTCAAGCTACCCTTCCAAAATTTGGTGTAAAACATTGGCCATGGAAATAGCTTTGTATTGCAAAAAGAAAGCTTGCCCTCAATTGTCTATTGGTTCTTGATTTCCCCCATCCTCCGGTGTTTTTTCAATTTCACCTTGTTTATTTTTGGCGTTTGGTCATAATTGGGTTTTTTGCTCTTCCAACTATGCCTTGAGGCTTATAAGTGCCTTTAAAAGATTTATTCATAATTCTACCCTAGAATGGGTTTCTCTCTTGCTAAAATTTCTTTTCACCTCCATCCTTCATCAATCTCGTTTTTTTTAATTCACATTCAAGGTGACGAAAAGTCAGGAAATAAATTGTAACTTAATGAAGTTAAGAGGGGTTTAAAGTATAACACACAAGGATGAATACTACTCCCATGATTAAGAATATAAAATTTTAAGGGACGAACAAGGAACCAAAAAATTCCACCTTTTGTGTAGGATTTAAATACATGCCTTCTTCCATTATGACTAAGTGTTTTGAATACTATAATCTTACAGGTGCAAATTATAAATTTTTAGTGCTTGAGACATAAGCCGCAAACCAATATTAGATGTTTTTTCAATTCCATAGGAGATTGTTTTGGGGTTGTTTCCCAAAACTGTCCCCTGCGCAGCAAACCAACGACTACCGGTCTGAAATTTTGAATTTCTCAAAAAAAAAATCAAAAATTCTAGAAAATATAAAAAAAATGAATACAAATTTAAAAAATCATTTTTCAAATATTTAATAATTAATTAGAAATTAATTAATTAGTATTATCTAATGTGGCAGTCTCTTAGCTACATCAAATTGCCTACGTGGCAGAGTTCCCAAAGTTCCCAACGCATTTCCAAAGCCCAAGAACTTGCAGTCTTCTAAATGCTTCCAAGAACATCTAATGTTTTGTTTGACGTTGGATTATGGTAAAAAAAATTCCCTTGTTTCAGACACTTAAATCCAATTAAAATCTTAAATAAGTTGTCAATTTGACATTTCCACCCTTGGTTTATGACTGAAGGATTTTATTTTAATTTTACAAAGGAGAATAACTTGATAATTTAGTGTCATGATATCATTCCCAATTCTTTCATCCACTAGCGCATAATTGGAGAGTAAWTTGCAAAACATTCAAATTTTCTTCTTTCCAGAAACCACAATTTGCAAACAATTGGCGCAAACACAATAATAGTAGTGTACGCCAAGCCTTTTTTTTTTTTGAACCATGGGGCCAATTTGCACTGTCAAGTAGCCATTTTTTGCCATAAATTTTCCACCTCTACTTCAAATGTAGAAAAAATCGCCAAAATTGAATGAAAAAAAATATATGGATATAATCAAAAAGTGTGATTTGGGGTCCAAACGATGGACGAATGTAGAAATACAGTGCCCCTTCSACAAATTGTATGTAAAATCACCATCTCGGCACTTTCTGAAAAAGTATAAAAAAAAAAAGCAGCCCTAGCGTACTCGTGTGTCCTCAAAGTTAAAATATCTCTTTTGATGACTCGGTGTGAATGCGTCCAGAGCCCACTTTAAATTGAACTTCCAAGGCCATCATTGTACGTTACTGTTTTAACATACAAGACATTAAAAAGGCCGTACCAGCCAACAAATAAGTTAACCCCAAACGGTAGGCGGGACATTGAAGCAGAACCCAGTGAATCAGTTCAATTTCTATTTAAATTTTTTAAAAATTTTTTTCAAATTTTTTATAAACAAATGAAAGAAATTCAGTTCAAAATTGAAAACTCCGTCAGTACGCAATGAAATTCCGTTTCATTTCTTTCAAAAAAAAAAAAAAAGACTCCGTCAGTACAGTTGACCACAGATTGAAGTCGGTTTAGGATTAAAACTGTCACAGAACCGTAAGGTGGGTCCCCCCCAGTAACCGTCACTTTATTTTTGCTACAGTAATGTGCCCTATTAGACTGGTCAAAATTTTCTTATTGTTGGCATGTGAAAGGAGGCTCCCAACTGAATGCACCAAAGCACACAACATTATGATACTGTGTGGAAAAGGTAGGAAGGGTCAAAGTTTTTTTTTTAGTAGAGGTTCTAAAATTGTTTATTCAACATGTGTACATAATGGTTTTGGAGATGCAAGAGCATCCTCAACAATTGCACTACAATGACTTGCTGAATGGTGTGACGCACTTGAGGAGAAAGAAGCGTTTCATCAATGAGAGATTTGTTAACCCTTGAAAGGCCCTTGGGTCTCTTTATATAACCCGTATTTAGCCTTATAACTCTTCAATTGTGGTATAACATATGAATTGTGATTCATTGTTATTTGCATACTATCATGATTGTTAAATTACTGTGTATTGTAAAGAATTTGTTCAACTTTTTTCTATTCAAATATCACTAAATAGTACATAATATACTATACGTCCGCAAAGGACTTTCACGCCTTTTTAGGGTTAATTTGTCAACCTAAGCCTCACCAAAAAAACCCATCCCCACACTTCAAGCTAGAGTGTATGGAGCATTTGACTTGTGCCTCGCTAAGATAGAGAGGAAGCTTTGGGACTTGTGTTCAATGGAGGAGCGAATAAACCACACTAAAATGTAAGCCACCTCCCCTTACAAAGCAAATTCTCTTGATTCGTTGGTGCTCAAACCCTAACCCAAACTCCAAAGGTCTTGTTAGTCATATTTAACCCCTAGAGTTCCATAACTATACATTCACCAAAAACGCTCTAAAATTGCCATTTCTAATACAACTAACAATTTTTTGGAAAAAAACAATTTTTCCACATGTAACCGGAGGATCTTGTAGAATGATGACGTGACATCATTTGGAAAAAATTCCAAAAAATTCCACCGCATGGATTGTAAACTATAGATATTCACATTCACCAAAACCATTTTGTCAACCTTGCGAAAAAACGGGCACTTGCACTTCACAAGCTCTTTTTTCAATGAAAAACTGTTGATAATGATGGTGCTTCTTTGAATTCAGTTTTCTAAATAAGTTGGCTATATGCTTGAAAATTTTCATATCATTTGGAATTGTACATCATATAGAAAAAAAATAGTAAGTAGAAAGAAGTAGAGAATGATTCAAAATACTAAATTGTTGAGAATATAATTATGGAATTAAAAAAATGCAAATTCCAACGGTTGTACTGCTGTAATAAACAATCTACATTTTAGAATTTTGTTTTTTTCCAAAAATATTGAAAGTTGAGTTAAACAAATGAATGCAAAGTTTATTTTAGAGTATAGAATCCAAACCTGCCCGCAATCTAGAATTCCTCATAACTTTCATTTTATAGATCTAAAGTGAATATTTCAAAGCTTTCAATGTACATATAACTAAAGAAAATCAATTTTCAATTTTTATTTCCGAAAAAGGTGATTTTTTCTAATCTAAATTATCCTAGTTACAAAAAAAGTAACATATTAGGTCATAACTTTTGACTCATATTTTCAAATGCCATGAAATTTAGTGCGTATGAAAGATATTCCTTGCCCCCACCTTCTATAAAAAATTCCAACCCAAAATATAAAAATTTCTAGTCAAAGGTATCTGCCCAAAATTTCTATGTTGCCGAAAAATGCATGTTGGTCTTTTCAGGGTTAAGGTAGAACCACCTATAATCAATCACTTAAGCAATTCTAGACATGATTTGGTGTAGTGCATCACAAAACAAATATTTTTAGAGGTGCACTAATAGAAATGACGGGGCTTGCAAAAACTTTGGTAGTTTTATCTCTTGAATTGAAACCTTTATAAAATTTCAAAGGCAAAAAAGTGCGCCGGACTCATTGCCAATCTCTAGACTCTTCCAATTTCGATCACTCAAAAAAATACTTTTCCACTCACTGCTTCCTACAATCTTGCACACTAAATTGGGACATGAACTTCTGGTTCCAACTTTCAAAAGGAGAAAAAAACACATTCTGGCCTTGGTTGGAAACAAGTTAGTATATAGATTGGTTATTGGACCCTGATTGATTATGGATGGTTCTACCTTAATTGAATTCAATTTTTTGGAAGAAAATTGGTGGGGGACTGGCACCCCCGCGGTCCCTGTCTAAGACTTGACACACTCCAAACCCAATAAGGCGCACTCCATGTCAAGTGTATTGGTGGAGATGCTCTAAAGGTGGGTGCACTCGAGACCACCATCATCACTTTGTGTACAATTCTAAAATCAACATGTAAGCATGTTAAAGAAACGATTTCAAAACATCTACCGAAAAGAACTTTGACCCATCTTAACTCTTACATACGGGATCCAAATGTCTGGCTCTCTGGGTCAATGGAATCTCCTTTCACTTGCCAACAAAAAAAATTAATGAAAATTTGACCAGTCTAGTAACAATAACCAGGGTATAATATTATAGTGGTTTGGAATTTAATTGGAAATTACTTTTTGGTCCAAAAAATGGATGTATGAAGAAATAAAATGCTTCGCCAAATTTTGAGTGATTGCATTAGGAAAAATATGAGGTCTGCGAAAGGCTGTGAGTTCTAAAAGGCCACAGTGCTAATATGGAAAAAAAAAAAAAAATTGAAATACTGTGTGGCACTACTAGTGCCATGTCAGATTCTCAATAAAAAAGTTTTTTTTTTTTAAATTTAAATTTTTTTTTTTATGAATTAAAAAAATTAAAATTAAAATAATTCTGTAATGTCACAGGGCCTTGCGGTTGATTCATTCTAATAGCCTTTTGGAAACCTCATATTTTTCCTAATGCTATCCTAGCACTTCTTCAAAACAAAACAAAAACAGAACTAATGTACATCCCCGGACCCATTAGCAACTATCGTTGTAAGGAAGTCTATTCTCAAAGTGACCATTTTTAGAGCTCATTGCGTTATGAGGGAAGCTAAATTCCTTGAAACAATTTCAGTAAATTTTCATAGGAACAAAAAATGCTAACCCAAGTTGTTTCATATTTTTTGGACCTTCAAAGAATTTGTTACAAATTTTTGAAGTTGTAATGCAYTGGTCACTAAAAGCGACCACCTCTTGAAATGCACGTTGCTGGTACACTAAAAAAAAACAAAATGCATCTCTGTATCATGATCATTTTTTAGAGCATGTGCCCTTTAAGAGCAGACTACCTTAGGGCATCTGCAATGCAACAATGGCATACAAGCCATGGAACCGCAAATGAAGGGCCATTCCACGTGGTGTGCATAGTATCGGTTTAKTTTTTGGACAAAATGATCCAGTGCAAAGCCGGCAATCCAGACATTAAGTGGACTTTTTGTATTATAAAAAAGGAAAAAAAAAAGAATCTCCATTATAAAAAGGCTTTCCATGAAAACAAGGGAAGGACTGCATTGATTAAYACACATACCAATGCTTGAAAAGCGTTGACAACAATCATTATTCCTACACCGAGCCAACTCGCGGGTCCTTCACATTTTGCAAATTTGCTGATAACGAGAGGTGGCATACCAAGGCCGTGGAAGTGGAGGGCCCCTTCCCGGTTGCATTGGAGCCAATTTTTAATTAGAAATACCAAAACACTCTGTACAACACCGATATTGGGCCTTTTCCCCGGTTGGATTGGAGATGCTCTTACAACAAAGGTATGGAATGCAAGGTAAATATTTTTAGAGGTGTGTTGATAAAAATGATGAGGATTGCAAAACATTTGGTAATTTTATYGCATGAATTGAAATTACTATGAATTTTGAAAGGCAAAAAGTGCTCCGGACCCATAGCCGATCTCTAGACTCTTCCAATTCCGATCATTCAAAAAAACACTTTTCCACTCACTGCTTCTTATTTTGTTTTGCACTACTTTGGAACATGCATCATGAACTTTTAGTCCCAACTTTGGATGAAAAAAAACCATTCTAGCCTTGGTTGGAAATAAGTCAATCTATGGTTGGCTATGGGACACTCGTTGGTAATGGGTGGTTATGCCTTAGATGTTCAACAATATGATGTACAACCCTTTGACACTTCACTCACTGTTGATGTACAACAAAGATAGATACTTATATAGTGTGAAATGTCAATTAATTAGTATGGGTCCCCTTAATATCCCTATTTAGGGTACACATTTATTTAGAGTGGAATGTGAATGAATTAGTGTGAGTCCCTTTAATACCCCTATTGAATGTAATAAGTTATCTTTCTCTTGAAGAAGACTACCTACGTTACGTCTCTTCAAGGCGCATCGATCACTCCGTCGTCAATTTCAAAGCTCTCAGTTTTTATTTTGTAGGGGAAACGGCTCCTGGACTGGACGGAGCCCAGTTGCCCACGTGTCGATAAATTTTCCTTAACACGCACGCCCACCTCACCTTCACTATTAAGCTTAAGGTAAGTTATGAAGGAGGCGTTTCCACCGTCACCTTGAATGCACAAGGTGTTTTCAAAGTAATATAGCTTTGTTGCACTGCTCACCTACAACGGCATTCTCCGCCAATGTGAAAATGACGCTGAATTGAATTGAGTTGTAAAAACAAATACTCCCTCATGTTCCCTTTTAAAAAAACCAAAAAACCAAAAAACCAATACTCCCTTAGTCCCACTAAAAGCTTCCCAAATTCTTCCTCCAAAGCTGGTAAATCAATTGGTAAATAAGTTTGTAAATTAGCCTAATGAGGAAGCTTTTAGTGGGACTGAGGGAGTACAATTCAAATGGGGGCAAACTTTCGTTTGACAAGAATAAGAGAAGAACAATGCATGGGATGGTAGGTTAAAAATAATTAAGATTGGACAAAAGAAAGTCTCTCAAGGGGGTAAGGCAAAAAATAGCCTATAATAGGCAAAAGATTCACCATAAACACCTACMCTRAACARAGAAATTAGGTTGCCCCTCACTAATTTCTTGACATCCACACTATATAAATATTCATTGTTACTATACAAGAATGCACTACTTTTGAATTAGTTCTTGACGAAATTGGAACTCATAAACTTCCATGTGTACAAATTGAAGAAGTATTTATAGAATATTTGATGGCTTGTAGAATTATAATACTATAATGAGGGAGTTTGCAATGCTATTTACTAAAAATGCACTCAAGCCCCTTTAAAAAACATTAGATGAAAAAATTGTTTTTTTTCCATCCTACAATGTTAAGTGAAGTCATCTAAACAATCACTTAGTGTTGCAATGGCGTTACGAGGTTAAAGTCTTGCATCACCCCATGACAAACTTTTTTCAATAAATGAGAATTGAGCTACATTAGGATGAGTTAATAGTCACAATCAATGCTAGTCTTGGATGATGGGGACAAAGTGATTAGTGATTGCATAAAGAACTTCCATCTTTTGAGTATAAGTTCATCACAAGAAGTGACTTTTCTAGGCCTTCATGAAAACAAAATATAATGATTGCTTTAGGCAAGTAAGACGACCATTATAGGCTCACTTTTTGTCAATTTGGGGATAGTCTAACTTAGAGACTCTTTTGGGTCGATTGGGCAGAACCCTTCAAAGATTCATAACAAACTCGAGCTTTGTCAAAGAAATAAAATTTCACTTGCAATCCTCATTTCTCACATTTGACTTTATGTCGGAAAAAAATTTAGAAATTTTCAACAATGCCAATAGGGCAAAGACAAACCAATTCATGTCTTACGGTTGTTTACATAACTCAAAACTTCTAAAAAGAAATTGAGACTCAATTGGATTCTAGGGTTTAGAGTCTACACCTCACCTAAAACGTGGAATGCAGATTAAAATTGGAGTCTGACTTGTATGGGTTAGCTTTTGCTTCCCCACAAGTCTGCTTGGGATTTTCTACTTGGAAGCATTCCATGGGCACCGCTAGTTTCAAAGAATTGTCGTCGAATCCAATAGATGAAATGTCTAAGAAATTAGCAATTGAGGCCAAGGTGTTACGAACTCTTTTTGAAGAATGTTATGAAGCATTACTGAAAACAAAAAAGATTAAGGTTAATTCGTACCCAGCCAATGACCATGAGAGGGTCAGAGAATTTGGAAACCCAACGCATCATAAGTGTGCCAACAGCCATGCTTTGAGCAGCCAGCAACATCCACCACTCCCCACTATCCCAGATACTCCAATTCTCAGTTGAATTGGGAGGAGGCGTGTCCTTGCCGCTTGGGGACTCATTCTGGAGAAGAGATTGCAGCTTTTCAACTGGTACCTACAATCACGGTCATCTCATTGAGAGTATGTACGTAGCACAAAGATACAGAATGCATTGACTTTTGTACCCATGTAGAATGGTTCCAAAATCAATACCCAGCGTCTCACAAAACCCTAAAAGGCTTCCATAAAGAAAGCCACAAAACCCTCGGCAAGAGTCTGAGGAAACACTCATACATTATTACAAAGTGTACAGTACATGATATGTAAAATGACCGTATCCTAAAAGCATCCAAATAAACAGTTTTGAGCATGGATTCCATTATTAAAATAGTTTAATATTTTGTCAAATCCTGGTGGCAATAGAAACAGGATTCTAAAACATGTCTTTTCTGAACACTTGAATTAGTTAAAAACAAATTCGTGAACAAGTACTAAAGCATAAGAGATTGACAACTAATGCCACCAAGAACGAATAAGTTAAACCATCCTGTTTGAGCCAAAAGTAAGTTGTGGCCTATTTGTGCCACAAGTGCACGGCTAGTGCACATTTCATTGTGCACTTCTTTTAACCCAATAATTTACATTATGCACTTAAGAATGCATACTTATGAAAGAATATTTATCAATGCAGACTAACCTCGATCAAGAGTAAACCGAAGATGCCGAATGCCAAAGCCACAATGGACTTGGGTCCCAGAACCTCCCCGTAGAAAACTGCGGCAAGCACRGCCACCGTCAATGGCTGCGAGTCGATGATCACCTGTTCACATTCTTTGCTAGGATTAGAAAATCACAAATTCACGGAACAATATTTAAGACTCACTGCACAAGATTCGGTGAAGAATTGAAGAAGAAACCAAAGTAGGAGGCGCAGAGGACTCACACTTCCCAGGCCAGCAGTTGTGCGCATCAGCCCTTCCACCAAGCAACCCTGGAACAGAGCGCCATTGATGAAGCTGAAGAGGGCGATCGACAACCAAGCTTGCTTCCCAGATGGAAATTTCCGCCCTCTCAAACTGCAATTCACACCACCCACAACCTCTCTCGGTAAGCAAATCCGGTGCCATCACATTGATTGAGCATGTCTTTTTGAATGGGACTTTAGATTGAAATGCAGAACCCTGTGGCAAGCGAATCCGGTGCAATCACATTGAGCATTTCCTTGAATGGGCTTTTCACGTGGAAAGATCGAAATGCAGAAGCCTGTGAAYTTGCTCGGCACTGACATTGCGACGGCGAGAATCAAAGCGCCAGCAGGTATCAGACGAGTGGCCGCCATAAACAACGCTCCTGTCTTGGGCATGACCTCCTCCATCACCACCATGTTGCTGCCCCATAAGAAGAATGGAAGCCCCAGCAAGAAGGCGTTGAGGAGCTTCTCCATCACCGCCATTCAGTTCACAGACGTGAGGGTGTTGCTTACATACAAGCTGATTGTCAACAGAGTGCTGGCTTCGGGAAATTGCACTTCAAGCACACGCTTTGCGCGTACGCCCCGTTAAATCAGCCAGATTTGGGAGATGGGGGTCGTTTCGGTTACTTTTAGAAAATCTGAACAGGGTGCGTGTTCCAAAGTGGCAAATTTTGTTTTAGGGTTTGGGTCTTGTGATGACGATGAGTACCGGTACACTAATAATGTTAATTAGTGTTTGTAACACTAATTACGAACTTGAATCCTAAATGTCAATTGCATCAATAATGTGTACACACTAAATCTCAACTTGAACTCTAATTATCATCACCCATGCTGTTTTACACCTTTCATATTTTACAAAGTTGATATTTAGTGTTTAGGGAGGCGAAGCGGCAAGGGAGGCGGAGCGGCACGGAGGGAGAGAAGAGAGCGGAGAAAGGAGAGAGGAGAGCGGAAAGAAGAGAGCGGCAGGGAGACGGAGCGAAGAGGAGAGAGGCAGCACGTTGATTTCAAGTCCTAGTGTCAACACTAAATGAAAAGTGGTTGGAAATTGGTGTTCAAGGGTAAACACTGTAGACTACACTAATCTTCACTAAACACTAATTAACATTACTAGTGTAGTCTCAAGATGCGAGTTTCTACTGAGCGTCGAGCTCATGTTCACCAGAATTTGCATTCTTTCGCACTCATTCCAATCGAACTATCATTAAAAATAAAATCTACAAAAACTAACCGTACGAGTTCGAAGTAGACCCGTACTCCAAGCTATGGACAAATGGGCAAATGATTTGACTGAATCGTTCCAAAGATTATAAGAGTCAATCAAGGGCAATCTTTCACATTGGAGAGGCCATATTTAGGGTGTTGAGGCAATGAGGGGTTAACTTACTCTGTGTTGTAGTAGTTAGTATGAAATGCATCATTGCGATCGAGCATGGTGAGTGTAACTTCTAGTAAAAATATTCCAAGTGGCGAAGACTTTGAGAAGGAGTAGTGGGCAGTTAAGGTAGGCAACCCAAAAGCGCCACAAATTGGTACTGTGCCTGGTTACCATTATTAGGTAGTTCAGATTTTTGTATTGTCTTGTTGGCAAGTGAAAGGAAGTTCCAATGCACCAAATAATGCAACATTTGGATACAATATGCAAAAGTTATGAAGGGTCAAAGTTTGATCCTAAAAGCGTTTCTTCCACATAGGTACATAATTGAATTTGGAGATGCACATAGTGTGAAGATGGCACTTTTAGTTTAGTGGTGCTTTTAGGTTACCTACTTTATTTGGATAGACAGAGCATTCCAGTATGCAAAAAGTTCATTTTAACCCTAAAAGGACGCGGGTGTCCTTGTGGAAAATCATCATTTCTAAAACCGTGGGAACATTTGGTATTAAAAAAAATTCAAAATAACTCAATTTGAAGTCAAAATACTATAGAAGATCTCCCCTTTCCACACATAATTTCCAAGATGATTAGTTGCACTTCTATCCCACATGAAAATCATCCATCAGACACTAAATGTCTACGGCGTCCTCGACGGCGTCCTTCCTAGGTTTATGCTATCCAATGTTGGAAGTGCAAGACAAGCATACGAGGAGTCACCAATAGCATAATTATGAGAAATAAATCCTCGGACGGACAGTATATAGTAGAACCTTTCTAAGTTGCTACTCTATAAGCCAATAAACCTCTATTAACCAATATTGTTAGATCGGTCTTGGATTGGGCCACATTACAAAGGTTGTGACTAAATCTAATCCTCTCTTAGCCTATAAACCAATATGTCAGGCTAGTCAGGAACCTATTGAGTAAAGGAGGTTCTATTGTATCCTCTTATGCAGTTATGTCTCTCAAAATAGGATTCTACTATTATACAATTATGTCTTGGCAAACAATCCATGTATTGCTAGATCGCGGGGCATTCCACAAGGCTTGCATAGTCCCGAGGATTTTTTAGAAGAAATTGATCCAATGCAAAACCAACAATAGAGATGTCAAATGTATTTTTTCACATTATATAAGAAAGAAAGGACAAAATTCTACATTAAAAAAGACTTTCATGTAAACAAGGGAAGGTTGCATTACTTATCAATGCTTGAAAAGGTATGACAACAATGATTATTCCTACACTGAGACCACTTGCGAGCCCTTCACATTTTGCAAATTTGTCAATACCGAGTGGTGGCATACCAAGGCTGTGGAAGTGAAGGGCCCCTTATAGCACCTCTAATGAGCACACTCCTAAGCACAATATCTAAATTTTGAAGTGGAGATAGGTGGACCTCATTCCATTCTGGCAACTTTTGAAAAAAAAAATGCCCCAATGCAAAACCAACAATCCATACTACAAGTGAATCTTTACATCATTACAAAAAGAAAAAAAAAGATTCTAGCTTAAATATAGACCTTTCATGCAAAGAAGGAAAACTTGAATTTGTTAGCATAGAAAACAAGGTTGAAAAGGTATGACATTGTTGACTTTTGCGATTGTGTGCCACCTCTCGGGCTCTTTATATTTTCTCAAAATGCCGAGTTGAGGATGGAAAGTGACTGGCCCAGGAATAAAAAATGACCAATGCCGGGTTGCATTGGGTTTGTTTTTTCAATATCCACGTCATAATGTAGTAGCTATGTGTATTTCGGGCTGCATTGGAAGTGCTCTTAAAAATTGCATTGGAGCCGATTTTTAATTAGAAATGCCAAAGCACTCTGTAGAGTGCCGATACTGGGCCTCTTCCCGGTTGCAGTGCAGATGCCCTAATGATACCAAAACAATCGACATCTGTCAGTTACGCGCTACTTTTGCATTCACATCTGTTTCCCGCCGTCAGAAGTCGGCGCGGAGGAACTGACAGCCGCCAAGTTTGCACCCATTTCAAATTGTTTTTGAAGCAAATGAGCCCGCTCATGTCTTGTGCGAGAATCTGAAGCTGCGGAGTTTGCAGCATTTCGTTGGATACTTCGAAATTATCTGAGCTTGTTTCTTATTATCAGACTGCCTTAATTTATGCCGCGTCTTGTTGCAATTGAAAAAAGATTCCTAACACATGTATTTTTTGGGTAATGTCTGAATAAATTTCCGAATTTCCGAAGTGCTGTTATAGGTGCATACAAAATCGACCCTATGTTCTCATTTCCAGACCAGGCAAGAATTAATAGGGGTTTCTTTTGAGTAAGGGTTGCAATTAGGTGTAGTAATCATAAGAGAGGAAAGTGTGAGGTGTTCGCGATGCAGATTCAGAGGCGGATTGCAGAGTGAGTAGAAATTCTTCTTACACCAGAGCAAGCTCACTGGGGTAATGTCCAAGCTAGACTCACCAGCCAGGGCACCGTTGATGATGAGAACGTTCAAGTCAGGCAAGAGGAGCATGTCGCCCATGCATCGCTTCAAGGGCATGGTCTCCACAGTCCATTCCGGCGCAGGGTCGGTAACCTTCATGCGTCCACAAGTCTGTTGACACGGGAGGAAATTCCTGCGCCCTTCGGCAATGGTGAAAGCGCTTGCAGCTGCACCTCCACAGACGAGAATCTCTGCGGACTTGAATTGATCCACAAAACTGAGAGGAAGCATGACCGACGATCCTCCAGAGGGGTAGTTACGAGGCCCGCCTGGGAGCACCGGGTATGTCTTCACCACTTTGTTGGTGATGTAGTTCAGCTTGATCGATTTCGTGTTGGCGAAGATGAAGAGAGTGTTGTCCGGAAGGAGGTGCACATACGGATACCAGTTGTCAGCTTGGCCATTGTTCGCAGTTAGCGTTTCATTCAGTAATTGCAGAGGCACGACCTTGGTGCCCTTCGAGGGTATGAATTCGTAGCTGGGCACTAGTCTTCCGCCCACGACTATGACGCGCTGGTCGGGGAGGATCTGCGAAGTCGAGTACCATCGGTCGACTTGCGTTCTTGTGGCTGTTTCAACCCAATCGCAGGTTCCAGTTGCTGGACATGGCGTGAAAGTTCTGCAAGGGAATCAAATCCACAACATTCCGTAAGTTTCTACGAGTGCACCAGTCCTAYTGTTCAWCTTASAACATCCTCAWAATACAGGATRTGATTTGKTTCAATCGATATCGCTAAGAATAGTATGCAATAGCAYGCTACTTRAATGYTGTGTSRATCCGGGAGCTACTATCTGGGAGAGTTTTTATGTCAGGGGTTTCCTTTTCCAAAATCCTTGAACTCGAGATCTGCGAGGATGTTTGTCAAAAGAAAGAGGATCGGAGCACCTTGGATACCCTGATTTTTCCTCGAATGAGTACTAGATGGAAACAAGATATTTATTACGAGGTCCTTGCAAGAATGTTATGTCCTACACCCGGTTAATCATCAGTCTTACAGTAACATCGTTTTAGATCGAGTTCTTTCAGGAAGTGGAAAACAAGTATTGCGAAAAGTGTGGCCATACCTGACCACTCTGATGCCATTGTTATTTCCAGCGATCTGTTTCAGCGTTCCATCCGCCATGAACTGACCYCCTGAGCATTGTGTGTCTGTAAGGATCATCAGCGGCCTGATTGCGTTGTTGGCCAGGTTCATTACAGACGAATGGGCATAGCAGTCCTTCTTCAAGTACTGATCTTTAGGGTCGATTCTGCACTTCCCRCCTACGTACATCATTCAAGCGACCGTGTTCCACATTCTGGGATTGGTCAGTTGTGTCGAGCAAGCAGTAATCGAAGGCCGAACCCGACAGAATCGGACAGGGAGACTAGACTACTATAATCGACAGACAATGGTGGTGCAAATCGTGTCCTTGTTGAACTAGGATTGCATTCAGATGTTGCAGCAACTGAAGTTGAGTACTCGGATTTGATCGAACCCTAGTATAGCGACTGCAAGAGCCACATTGAAACTCATTGATGGAATGAGCCACAGCAAGTACGTACGTACGTACCTGGCAGTAACAAACTAGTTGCTCCTTGGTTCGTTCTCTCGAGGWACACAACAGTGCTCAAATGCGTCACCGCAGTGTGCATAGAGGATAGTCCCGAGTTTTTCACCAGTACTTGCCAGCTTCCTGTCTGAGCAAGGACCATCTGTCCTTCATGGAGCATTACCACCAGCAACACGAATGCCGCAGCGAGCCCTGACTTCATGCTTGTGACTCGTGGAAATCTCAAGCGGGGTCCGGGTGCAGGAGGATGGAGCAGAGTGTGGCGGCCTTGCATCTTGTGAGCGAATGACTTCAGATATCCAAATATCTGGGACGGTCTGAATCTGGAGATAGAAATGGCGAATCTGAACGCTCAGGTTAGGAGGCACTCTGTATATATATTCTAGCTATGGAGATAGAGAATGTGCCAGAGGAGAGTGCACTACTCGGTTGCAATGCACAGAACTGTCTACTTCCTGTGAAAAAGCCCTCCGATGATTAAATGACCTCCTTGCTACGACAACTGTTTCAAATGATCAGTGAAGAGTTTTGTCAACGAGGTTGGGAACGAGCACTCGCAGGGAAACTTTGTCACCAAAAAGGGAGCTCCGAAATCCTAAACCTGTAAGCCAAGTGATCAGCACGAATCACCTCCGCCACCAAGAGTGAAGATGGCGGTGAAGAAGACATTTATAGGTAGACATCTGAGATAGCTGGCGGCAGCATTGTGGGGGGAGGACACCCTGTTCCGGCAAAAATGCTTAAAACAGTAAATTGGTAAGTAGACTCGTCTTCCTTCCTTGTCCCCACCCTCCCCCCGTGGTGGTCGGTCACATAACTCCCTCCCTCAGCTGTCTTGTTGTTATCCGCATGCTAGCAAGTTGCAACTTTAGTACTCCGTATTAGGTAAGGTGACAGTGAAAATCATCAGTCTTCATTTCAATCTATACGGTCAAATGAGGCCAAATTTGTTCCACACCATCTASAACATGCACACTACAATATTGTACGATTGAGATCTACATAACTGACTGAAAGTGATAGTTTTAACACTTGCAAAGTGAGGATGCTTTTAAGCATGGTTGGACCTTCGGCGATGAAGGGTTAACCCTTGAGAGAGTCAACATTCATTGGGTGGGTTATAAATGTTGGATTATAAATGTTTTCAAGAGCTTATTGCTAGAGTTGGAGGATATGGATGAAGTAAATCCAAGCATGTTTCAAGGAAGAATTTTTGTCTTGTCTTCAATGATATGACTAGTGTGGCCATCTAGTGCTTAAAGTATGGAACCCTATTATAAGCTTTGTTTATAAAATCGTCCCAATGTATTTGTAGTTGACATTTTGACGGTCATAGGTCGACCACTAATATATAGGGACAATTTTACAAGCAAAGCTTATAATAGGGGACATACCTTAAACCCTAAAAGCCCAAGGCTTTTTTGGATTCAATAACATCATTGCTTTTGAAGTGCTATAGATCTAAATGTCACTAAGGTATACAGATCTCAACCATACAATCTTGTAGTGTATGTGTTGTAGATGAAGTGAATCAATTTTGGAGTCTTTGGGCCACATTGCAAGATAACAATGTTTTAGTATTGTAAAAGGATACCGAAATTGTCATAAAAACATATTTGGAGATGAAATTTGATTTCTAAACCTACTCAATTGAAAAAAAATTCAAATTAGGAAAGTACTCCAAAATAAACATACAAGCACATTGGTGAAAGAAAATATCATTCAATTGACTCATTGTGTTGCAAACTGATGGCTTTGGAATGTCAAAAATAGTTCTAAAAACACATCTATGGCTAAACCTCCTTTTACTAAAATGCTTCTCATTCACTATATCCTCTTGGATCCATATGAAATTTTAGCCACACAAACTAAACTAGTATGCACAACCTTCACAAATTTTTCAATTGAAAATGAGCACTATATGAAGAAGAAACAAGACGCCAAAGTTCATTGTAATCCAAAGATGTTTGGATTTTGAACTTCGAATTGTTTCCAAACACTCAAAATAACTTGGATTGACATGAAAACTTTACCACAATAACTAGACTTCAAGGAAAACACAACACAACAAATTTTATTTAAAACAGACATTGGATGAAAGAGATACAAGCCCCAAAGTTGCAACCATCAATGCAATTTTAGAAACTCAAATTGAACCTGTGAACTTCAATTGGCTTGCAGATAATTGATACATCTTGAATTGATCTGAAAATTTATCACACAACTAGAAGAAAAAGCGCACATTTGCCAACAAGTTTGATTGAATTTGGACATCATATGCAAAAGTTATAGCACTTTGAAGTGGACTTAAACTATGTGAGGACATTTTTGGTCCCTTGGAGCATTTAGGGGTTGATGAATATTGTGCAATGTTTTTAATGAGTTCATGGATGGATAGAAAGAAAAGAAAATATTGCAAAAATAAAGGTTTCTAGTCTAGGTTTCATCCATGTTGTGATTTGTTTTGTCAAAAAATGCTCAAAATTTACATTCACCATCTTCTAAGAGACTAGAATAGGTATCAAGTCATTTTAATAAAAAAAATGCCATGTGCCATCTTATGGATTAGTTGTCAAACTAAAAAAAACCAAAAAATTATAATCCTATTATAGAATAGATTTTTGGAAGTCAAAAACTTACCCTCTTCTCTTTTTACAAGTCCCCCTTCTTAATTTTGTAGCCAACAATTCCAATGATTTTCTTTTAGATATTGTACACTTCCATGTAGAATTGTAAAATTTCTTTTCATCTTTTATGCAAGGTTTGACCAATTCAAGGCACATAGACATAAATTCTAATTTAAGAGAGGATGTGCACCGTGGAACATGAAACATGGATAGTCGACCAATTTCCAAGAGAGCTCCATTCATAGTCTTTTTAGACCAAAATTAATCTCTAAATGCCAAAGGCCTTTTGGGTATTGATTGGAGTTGCTCATAAATAAACAAAAAACCTAGTTTTTCTTATGAATTTCATCAATTTTTTGAATTGTAACCGTTGAAATTCAAACTAGACATATTATGAATCATATAGGAAAAAAAAGCAAAAATCAATATCACTTATTAATTGAAAGATTATGATGTTTCATAATGAGGGTTTTTAATTGTGAAAGTATTTTGAAGCCTTTCAATCCTCTTTTTACATGTCAAATCTAGACTTGAGGCCGTGAAAACAATATGAGGTCAAACGACACAATATGCCATCACCTTAATCAATCAATTTATGACATCTCAAAATCTACTTTACAAATTTTCAAATCAGAATTTCAAATTTGTTTTCTTTCTAAGGATTTTACTCCTAAAGGACCATTGTCCCCTCAGGGAACAAAATGGAAATCAGGTAGACTTTTAATGAAGGGATTTGTGTCTGGATGAATGGAATTTCTTTTTTATAGGAAACAGAGATTTGTAAAGGCTATGTGGGGGAAAAAACAAGACATTTGGATTTGTCATTCAAAAGTTATACCACATGAAAGTTGATTTCCACATGGGGGGCATAGAGCGGGCAAGGCTGACTTTGGGAAATAGTTCATTTGGGCATTCCGAGCAGGGCAGAGAATTGCACGGGTGAGGGGAGCAGGTAACCCAGTGGAAATACAGGAGCAAGGAAGAGCAAAGAGGAGCGAGATGGGAGTGGAGGGGGGGAAACAACATGGGAGTTTGTGGGGAGCGGGAGGGGAGGAGGGGAGGAGGGGAGCATGAGGGGGACGAGGGAGAAGGGGAACAAGGGAGAAGGGGAACGAGGAAACACAATGTAAACATATTGGGAACATACCCCGACCCTTTTTCCATGCCATGTCCAAAGTCATATTTCTTTCATTCTCCACATAGTGCTTCTAAATTTCATAGGGAATAGAATTTTACTTTTTTTCCAATTTTTTTTAAGATTGTAAAGGCTTACCATATGTTTCAATCCACTGTTTGAATTCTTGAGTTTTAGAATTATATGGTGAAAAATTTGCTAGAAAAATTATGTGAGGCATTGTAAACTTTTGAACATTGTTGCATTGCAAGATTTTTTTTGATGTTTTCCATGTCTTTTTTTGCCTTGAAAGTTTTTGGAGACATTCCTAATGTGATCTAGATTATGCTAAATTTCTCAATTTAGCACCTATAGTGGAAAGATTTACCATAATCAATGGTCAAAGGCAACTGAAGTTCTCAGGTATAGTGGGAAAAAAAAACTTTCACTACAAATGCTTATATCTTTCAATCTATATGGTCAAATGTCACAAAAATTTTGTCACTTGATTTTCTACAAGTCTAGTACAAAATCCTACGGTTCGATTTACAAAATTAACGTTTTCTTGAAAATTTTGATGAATGCACTAGGAATTGCAGTTTTGAGTGGTTTTGAGAAAAAATGCCCTTGGTCCTTTGGGGTGTAATCTATTTGAGCCTCATCTCCAAGAGTCTTTATCACTAGAATATCAAAATTATTTTATAATAGACACCCTTGTATCAAATCTTAAGAAAAAAGCACAAATTTTTTTTTTCCAATTTTTTTTTTATAATTAAAATACAATTTAAAGAGAATTTTATCAAACAAGAAAATAGTAAAGTTAGGAACTTGATAAGATTTTGTCTAACTTCAAAGTTAAGTGGACACCAAAATATACTCCGTAGTACCTAGGGCATTCTGACAGAGGATGTGATATTAGAGAGAGTGATATTAGAGAGAGTGATATTAAAGAGGTCTCGGTGAAAAGGGCGACGTCTTCCGCGTTTTGAGATGCTTCACATCTGTTTTCTTCCCCGCTGAGCAACCCCGTTGCTTGTTTGTGTTTTCCCTCTTGCATTGCTGCTGCGGCTGTTGTTTCTGCTACTCTCAGATCTGTCCCACTTTCGCCCTTTAACCCTACTGTCTTCCACATCTGTCCCGTTTTGCATCCATTCCTGTTGATTTCCTTGCCRTTTATTTCGAGATCGWGTGAGCGAGCGCCATGGCGACCGCCGCGGTGTTTAATGGAGATGAAGTCGCGCCCTTCTTCGGCTTCATCGGAGCCGCAGCCGCCCTTGTCTTCTCGTGTATGCACCCGATCTGCTCAACCTTGCGTTTCTGTTGTGGTTTTAATCCTTCTGGGGGTTCTCTCGATCGGAGACTTAACTCCCTTTTGATCGGGGTRATTGGATTTCGCGTTCGAGAGGTTAGAGATGGAGAGTCGTCGGTTTAGTCRTCGTCGGTTTGGAGTTGACCGAGMTTTCGGAGTTCTTATCCTTGAATTCGTGGATCTTGATGGTTCTGTGTAGTGATTTTCGGAACCTGTTAGAGTGTCTGTAAAACTTTGRTGCTKCTTTCTTGGRGGATYTGTGACACTCGTGCKGTGTAGAAATGGTGGTRAGACTTTGGGCCGGACAAGCGTGATGTTGGACTAAAATTGATTATTTCTGTGGAATTAGCATATCGTGGTGGTTATGGTTACTGATTGCTAGGAGAMGTCGGGGTATACCTTGTTTTGATACACGCTTGCCTGATTATTTCCTTTCAGTTCAATCCGCTTGCTTTTGGATGTTGAGGGCTTGTAGATGGTTGGAGGGTCTATGTTTCTGTTTAGGTTAAGGTGGAGTGCATCATCGCCGTGATCATCAGCACGGGCATCAACCCCAAGACGAAGCCTTACTATGTGTTCGACGGCTATGCGCATTTGTCGTCTGGTTTGTCTTGCGGTTTGGCTGGTCTTTCGGCCGGCATGGCCATTGGCATCGTCGGAGATGCTGGTGTGAGGTAGTGATTCTCTCAGCCTTGTTCTCTCTTGCTCTTCTCGGGAATCCGTACACTTTTTGAAATTTGAGTTTGGATGAGATTTTGATTTTATAGACCTTGATTTGCGTGAAGATGTCCATGCATTGTATGTCGACAGGGTTTCCAGTAGTTTTCAAGAGAATCTTTTCCGCAATTGATGACTATTTCTCCTTAGGGTCACAAGAATGATATGTAGTCCTCCATGACACCTAGGGTGGCCTCCGTGTGACGAGTGTGACCATAGCCGAACCTTTCCAGGAAGGTTCTTTTTGATGTGTCTCGAATCCCCTGCTCTTTGTGGATGCAAGCTGGTAGTGGGAAGTGTTGCATCTCTATTGAGCCCTTGTTGACGTGTTTTTGCAGGGCCAATGCTCAGCAGCCGAAGCTTTTCGTGGGCATGATTTTGATCCTGATTTTCGCCGAGGCGCTTGCTTTGTACGGACTGATTGTGGGCATCATCCTATCTTCCCGTGCTGGACAGTCCCGAGCTGACTAGGCTTGCGTCAGGTTTTGTTTGTTTGTTTGTTTATGCTTTCTTCTCACTGTAAGAGGCTCTGCAGAGAAAGGGAGGTTCAGGCTTGTAGTTTAGCCTGCTCAGTGCTCTTAAGGTCCACATGGCTGGTCATGTTCATTTCCTATAAAATTAAGTATCTGATGTTCTTCTTGTAAAATGCTGAATCAAGAAATAGAYGTTACTGATTCATTTTGTCGAAGTTTGACTTGAATGTGACAAATGCTTGAATTRCATTTTTCCTCTTWAACCGAAATGAGAYCCGSTTTGARTTMCGTGAAGTTATGGCATGRCGTTTGATTAATGTTAGCAACGATKGGTTCTGTGAACAGGGCTTGCCTCAGTTTATTATTAAGRTTGGTCCTGTAACAGGGCCGATTACACCAAGTGAACCTGTAGAGATTGGTGCCTGCAATGTACACCTTAACATGAGAGCAAGTTTGGGCACACTCAGTGCAAGCACTTTAATAATTCTTTCGGTGTCAATGAAATGCATGCTTAGAGAATTGGAATGCAGTTTCAATTGCCACATGACCTAAGGTGGGCACCCTTAAATGTGCCACTGACCCCAAATCTCCATGGTCCGTGTGTACTTGTCCAAAATCAGATGTAGAAGAACGATTTTAGAACCTATACCAAAACAAACTTTGATGCTTGTTAAATCTTGCATATAATATGTAAATGTTGGAATCCTTAGTGTGTTGGAACTTGCTTTCACTTGTCAATGTTGCAATCCTTGGTGTGTTGGAACTTGCTTTCACTTGTCAACAAGAACATCTGAAAATTTGAGTACTCTAGTAATAGTAACTAGGTGTAGCAGTGAAAGTGGCAAGTCTTTGGGTGCTCACTTTAAGAAAACTTGAGACAATGTGTACTCAAAGATTGAAATGTTGTGAGGAATGAAAAAGTTTTGATGAATGACTGTAGAGACAAAGAATGTAGTACACATACTAGAGTCAATTTTAGCCTGTAAACAATGAGTTGGTTATCATGGAAATCATCACTTTTGATATTGTGGGGAATCATTGGTTTAAGAAAATCAAAAAGCATGCACCAAAACTATTGTAGAAGATCTTCCCATTCTACACCTAATTTTGAGGATGAATAGTTGCACTTATCTCCTATTCAAAAAGATGAACTCTCATTTATTAATTAGAAAATGGTGTTGTTTAGGTCAAAGGTCTTCCTAGTTTGTATAAGGTATGTTAAAAGAAGGTTCAACCCTTAAATGTCAAGGTGGATGTTTGGTGTCCGTTGGATGATAGAGAATCTTCTTATATAGGACAAAAGTGCAACTATTCATCCTTAGAATTTTGGACAAATAGGGGAGATCTTCTATAGTGCTGACTTCCAATGAGTACTTTTCAATTTTTTTAAAACGAGTGTTTCCTAAGGTATCCACGGGCACTAGTTAGTCTTTTAAAGGTCAATTTAGAATGGTACAAACAAAACACAACACTAAACTCCTTGAAACCCAATTTAGGTGCTTCAAGGAGTTTGGTCTTGTGTTTTCTTAAACTTCAACTCCAAGTCCTTCATTGCGATTATCGCTATCAATCTCAACCTTTCTAATACATGTCATTCTTTTGCAAGGAAAAAAGGAAATTTGATGACTAAATATGTATCTTGAAATTTCAATTTTCTATAGTTGCAATTTTGAGAATCTAGTATAGCGGTAGTAGGAAATATATGACATATAATTGGTTATCATATATATATATATATATTATAGGCAATTAAAGTAAAAACATAATCTTTTTCCACTTTGAATTGTAAAAAAAGACTACTATCATCCTTTTGAATGCTATTGTAAGCTTTATTAATCCCCTACATTGTTGCAATATTAATCTAAAAGGTCATTCATGATTGAAGGGCAATGACTACATTTGTTGTGTTTCCAATTGGAAATCAATGGCATTTCAATAATAGACTAGCAACTTTCATGAAGATATCATGTTATAATGTAAACCTTATTGTGCTTCAATATGATACCAAACAAGTAGAATGCACTCGAGCATGTGAGACCATTTGAAGCTCTTTAGATATATAGAAGGTGCAATAATGTTCCAAATTCAAAGTACCCTATGTCATTGGATTTAGTTTACCATAAGCAACAAGTTCTTTTGCATGCCTACCTCAATTTGTGGTCCTTCTATGCCACTAAATACAACGTTCATTTACTTTGAAAATGGAAAATTCTTTTTTTAATTGACATTTTCAATCTCCATTTGACATTGAGATTGTCTATGTATGAAACTAAATAGAGTTTTAGTTCTTAGAATGAAGAAGAACAAAATTGGATAATAAGAAACTATGGCACCCAATTGTGACTTGTTTGCAAAACTATACCTTTTAGATTCTTGCCTATAATGTAAGCCCTTTTAAATTTGAAAGCTTAGTTAGTATACCTATTATCATCTCCTTTGAAAATTCATAATTTATTCATACATTATCAAAAGAATGCATAAAAAGATAATTTTGAATTGCTTTTGACTCCCAATTAGATCCAACAAAAATTCAGACCACTAAATGATCTGAACTATGTTTAAATGCTTATTTGGGCTATTTTAGTTTTTGTAACTTACATTTTAGGGCTTGGAATTGGACTTGGATTAATTTTGGGCTATTGTGCGTTAAGGTAATTACACGTAATATTGACCAATAAACATCTCAGATTTTTAACATTATTAGATTGTCTAAATTATTGGTGAATCTTGTTTGGAGTGAGAAACGGATGATAAATTCATTTTGCATGCATTTTTTGCACAACATGTAAGTAATCAACAAAACTTCAAAGTGCGTATATCAAAAATTGATTGTAGGCTCTTATGTTTGTAGGACTTACATTTTACACAAGAATCTACATACGAGGACCATTTTGAAAASAAGTCACAATTAGGTGTCGTTCATGTAATTGAGAAACACCCAACATCACAAAATCACCACTTCAGCAAAATCGAGGTCCTCAGCGACGTCCCCAACTGAAGTTCCGGATATTGTTACCAGACCTCAGGATTGACTGAAGCTCTTCTGGGCCTCAGCTATGGCGTCCTGCTCCCCTCTCGCCGTCTCTCGCCCTTCTGTCCCTCACCGTGGTCGATCTTCTTCTCATTCCTCCCCATTCACCTCCGCCAGTTCCCCCTCTCTTCAACCATCTCTCAATGTCCAAATTCGATGCTGTATTCTGTCCTCATGGCCTCGTCGAAGTGTCATTCTCCTGCAAACGGTCTCGCAATGGAAGTCGCAGGGGCTGGTTGGCGTCTCCGGAAGGAGGCGAAAGGGGAGAACAATGCGAGGCTCCCWATTGTCGTCGTCGTGCAGAGCGAGCCTGATTGAGCGGTGTCTCGTGGTGGCCGATATGGTCGATCCCGAGAATTTGCAGAACTTGATCATTGGGGCGAGTGTGTTGGCCGCGACGTCGGCGTCTCTTTATTACGGACTCAAGGCAAAACTTAGTTCATCTCTCCCAATTTGCGCCCCAAAATTACGACCTCATTTGAATTTTCTTGATTTCAATATTTTYTTTTGCCTCTTTTGAAATTCTCGGTCTGAATCAACCGCCATTCTGTGACAATGGGCGAGAAGTAATGGCGCTCAATTCATGTCTCTGTCTGTGAGTATTCGAGGCACCTCGAAAACTTCACCTAATTTTTTTTGCTGAGAATGATTTATTTGAAAATGTAGTGCTCGTTTGTTTCTGGTAATCTCGTGTAACAATCTGAGTAAACGGGGATTCAATGCAGGGTGAACCTGTGACGTGTACGAAATGYGGAGGAAATGGTAAGACTCTAGRTTTTCTTTTGCACTTARCTCATTACAGCGACCTAATTCGGCCACATTGGTGGAAATTKAAGTGTGTTTTTCTAGTGAACTGTTATTACTGCTCATTCAATTTAGTGGAACCCATGGTTTAATGTGGCAACAAAATCGCGTGCCATACAGYAAATGAAATTTTTCTTGGTTGAATTGTGTACTTAGTTTGATCTTCAGAAAGGAGTTAAAAGAAAACTTTTGATTTAATAGTCAGTCAGTCAACAAGTGGCTTTGGAGCATGGGTTTCTCTTTTTGTACTGAATAGTGTTCCAAGTAGTGTTACACTAATTCATGATGTTTGAATCAATAACAAACCTAGGAAATAGTATATCATACAAAAAATAGAATAATCGGTCCAGTGAATATGTTTCGATTAAAATTTTTGCCTAAATGTGTTTATAAGGTAAGGAAAATCTGGGGCGAGTTTACACTGCTCCATAAAGCATGCACTGGGTGAGAGCTGAGCTTCACTCTACCCGAAAGTTTTACTATAATCCCTTATTTTTGGGTCAACTCAAATCTAAATTGCATCTAAGTTGTATGTTGATTTTTTTGGAACCAGGAGGTACAAAATGTGTATTCTGCTTGGACGGGAAAATGAAAACAGAGAATGGGCTTACGGATTGTCGTGTCTGCAGAGGAGCAGGTATGATTGTCTTCCTTTTCAGAAATCTCTCCTGTTTTGATTTTGCACGAGTCTCTGGAGATACTTCAGGAGCAAGTAATTATCATGGAATCCCATCCCTTACTCAGTTTTATGGCCCCTCCCGCACCAAGCAAGCAGCGCGATAGCGGATTTAAGTTAGTTGTATTTTTGAGCGCTGACCAAAATAATTCTTTCAGTTAGCAAATATGTTGCTATTTAACTGGCATTGAAGGTACATTCATTACTACCAATTAACTTAGCGCTTTAATTTTGGATAAGTAAGCTAACTGCGCCTGTACCAATGGGTTGAAGTGTTGAAACAGCCTGGACTAATCAAGTAGCGTCAGTTGAAGGTTCATTTTCCGGATCATTCACTTTGCCAGTGAAGCCACAAATAGGTTAATGGACCGGTACACCCCGAGTAGTTACGCTATTGTAGTTGGTGCCTTGGTTGGTGTGGGATTGAATGTGAGAAATTGAAGCTGAAATACTGAACAAGTTCGTTTTTCATATATGAACAAGCTGATGGAAAAATTTGTTTCTTTGTGGTTGGCAGGCCTAATTCTTTGCAAAAAYTGTAGAGGTTCGGGGTACTCTCGACGCATGTGACAATGTACACAAGGTAGATCATTTTCGCTCAGTTCTTTTCAACGCTTGAGGAGCTTAAATAGGTCTCGAATGTATTGTAGTTTCGCCTTATTCAGCTCGAGTTTCTGAATGGGCTAGAATCGGAGAACATGTAGAGTCCTGGTATTCGACCGGTGAATTCAGTAGATTGTCCATTGATTTAGTCCAGGTGCCATCTCTGAGGATTGGATTGAAGTCGACGACAGCAACATACAGCCCGTGTTAGCAAAAACTAGCTAACCTGGTGATGATATCAACATTTACGGATGGTGTACTTTATTTATTGTAAGCTTGCCATTGCAGAGAATGAAGAGTGACCACTTTGAGAGCCTTCTTATCCAATGAAGCTGTTATTTTTTGTGAAATGTGAC
The DNA here is from genome assembly GCA_006891605.1 of Pleurozium schreberi. Classification (NCBI taxonomy): domain Eukaryota; kingdom Viridiplantae; phylum Streptophyta; class Bryopsida; order Hypnales; family Hylocomiaceae; genus Pleurozium; species Pleurozium schreberi. Next base: position 57,953 of record VACF01002342.1, read on the forward strand.
TCACGAAAGGTAGTTCTCTGAACCTGAAATGAATGCATTCTGAACATTTTCGGGCTGCAAATTCGGGTATTGTTTACCTTTGGTCTCTTTATTAAACCAATATAATGTGTGGAACAAACCCTCGACACAACTTATTAAATCATAAGTTAGGATTTTGAGAGCAAAATATTTGCATTTAAAGATTTTGAGTTAATGTGATAATACTTGATGTTGTTACTTGTTAGAGGCCACACCAAGTCAAAATGCCAACTTAGCATATCAATGTAGCTAAAACAAAACACTAATCTCCATTATAACGAATTGATGTTAATACGAAATCATGCGGAGTAATCCGGATGCTTACCAAAGTTTACACCAAATGCTTTCTGTTGGGTTTGCTTCCTCAGAAATACGTGCGAACAAGAAAACACAATGAAATTCCGGCCAAGCCATGATCGATATGAACTCAATTAATATGGGTACACAACTTACTTTTAATTGGGAAAAAACAATAATTAACAACTTTATTTTACGTTCTGGAAACCAAACTACGACTCATGACCAAAAGTAAACTGAACACCAATGYCAACACCATTTCTATGACACTAACACTGACAACACATGCCTCTAGAACTTGAAAACAAAAAGCACTAATTAATTAAGTAGACATCCGCTTGCTGTCGTCGAATATATAATTATGTCGAGCAGCTGATCCGTCCTTGCAAATTGCCACGCATTTCGATCTCCCGAGCCAGGCAGCAGAGCCAATGAACCTGGGCATTGCAGAATTCTTAGATGACATCAGGTAAGCTTAAGAATTACGTGTGTCCTCATTCGGAGTTGCGTTCATGCGTAGCGACCGAGTCCATGTCTCTTTCCCACGAGCGACCTCATTCGGAGTTGCGTTCATGCGGAGCGACCGAGTCCTAGTCTCTCTCCCAAGAGCTACGGCGGCCCCACGCTCACCCTGATCCTGACGGGGATGCACAGCTCTTGCTTCGGCTGGACCCGGAGAGGACTGCGCTGATGCCTGGCGCCCAACCCGGTTTGTCTGATTCACTGAGGGTTCAGATGATTCCTGCTCAGACTCAACAAGCTCCTCCTCGCTTTCAATAACAACAATCAGTTGCGGCTCACTCAAAGTCGGAGAATGCGGCACAACTCTTGCATCGGCTGGAGCCCGCGAGGACTGCCCTGCGGCCTGTTGCCCTGTCTGGTCTGTCTGATCCATTGCCGATGGAGCGGCTTCAGAGGAGCGCGGGGAGGAGGAGGAGACAGATCCTGATCTTAGAGGCGAACTGATAATTGTGACGAAGGAGGAAAGATAAGAAAAGCAAGGATGAACTATTAATTCCAAAGGCTGCCAACGTTTAGATGATCGACTGGGATTAAGAGAAGCTAGATTGAGTACTTGTGCAGGACGCTCCTCAAAAGTACGCGAAAAGAAAATAGACTCGTGGAGCAAGACAGCCTGATCGAAGGAGAAAATGCACTAGCTTTCAAGAAACGCAGAGAAAAAGATGCCAGGGTGCGCACTGTGAAGATCCATATTTATAATGCTTGTGCATGGAGCTCCCTGTGAATATATAATTTTTGTTGACTTTGTATGACAAATGAAATGAGGGTTAGGAAGCATTCGGGCATTAGTGTACAAGGCCATGATTTCTGTCTGACATTTTTTTCACTCATTGACCCTCTTTTTTTTTTCTATAGGCTTGAAGCTAGATATTTTTTTTTTGAAGAAATTGGGCATTTAATTGCCTAAAATAAATTCTACCGAGAAGTGCTCATGAGACCCCTTTGTTTGGAACCAAAAATTGTGACATATATACTGTATATCTGGGCATATATCTTTAGGCCACAAACTAGGGTCGGACACGTATGGATTTAAGTTCCTGCTGGGCCATCCTGAAACTTGGAACGAGCCACAGTATTGGAATATATATAAGCTTACCACTAATTCACAGACATTAATTAATTGAGGTTTAGTTAATCGGTCTGTTTAACCCCTGTAGGATGCCTGGGCGGCTGGGCCTCGGTTTCTGGACAGTATTTCATATTTTCGTGATGGTTCCCTCACGTATTGGGCAAAACATGAAATTATAAACACCTTGGCAAAGTTTTGGAGCAAATTATGAGATTTACAAATAAATTAAAAGAATGAAGGGGTAAAAAGTAAAAACTATGCCTAGGCAAAAAACACATTCTACGTATTCTCAGTGAATACACCGATTTTTTCTCTATACTTAAATATCTTAGAAAAGTTACAAGTGAATACACCGATTTTTTCTCTATACTTAAATATCTTAGAAAAGTTACAAAGCAAGCTATGCACATACTGACATACCTCAATCTCATCTAATGTTTTGGCCCCAGCAAACCAATTTTACTTGCCCAAAATCTAGATTGTATAGAGGAGTAGAGGACCTGTAACGTTTCCACATCGTATTTTTCTATCCAACATCCTAAAGGGGTTAAGATAGGGTATAAAGAAAGAGTACGTGAACATTGCAAAATTTTGTAAGTTATTGGCCGTATCCACATCGAATTTTGCTATCCAACATCCTAAAGGGATTAAGGTAGGGTACAAAGAAGAAGTGAGTAAATATTGCAAAATTTTGTAAGTTATTGGCCGCCATAACTGGAATAAAGTCAATAAACCTTTGACAATTTGGCAGCTTGACTCTTGTAACTATATCTTTGAGAGAGCTAAGTTTGTCCCATGCATGACTATAGTCAAGGAAACTTGTAACTTAGAGACACTTCATACTAAGGTCAAAGTTGGAGAGGCCTTCAATTTTCACCAATCAAATTGTTGAATTATAGGTTTCTTGTAATGTGATTGGTGGAAATCGATGGCCTCTCGACCTTTGGTCATAGTGTGAAGTGCCCTTAGATAATATTAATTACTTGTGATAAGTTAACCCCTAAACTGGCTAAACGTCGTGATTCATCTCCAAAATTGAAAATTTGAAAAAAAATCATTATAAAGTGCTAAAGCCTAAAGGGTGAATGCAAGACATTGGTGGATTTTTTTTATGACTAGACATCCACATAAAATTGTTTCAAATGGACAATTTTTATTTTATTTTTGAAAATTTTATCCTATTTTTTACTAATTAAAATATCAAAGTATGTATTTTCTTGAGAATTGGCACTTTTCAAGTTTTCCTACCTCGAGAATCTTTCTACACTTTTCCTTCCTAGGGTATCTTCTACTTAAAGGTATATACATAATTAGTCATGTTTTTTTTTAAAATTTTAAATTATTTTTCTAATTTTAAAGTGCTCTCAGAAAAATCAGACAAACGCAACAAAATCAACAAGTGTTTCTTGCAAAGTTGCAATTACCTTAGTAATCTTAGACCATTACCAAGGTTGTCACATTGGACAAGTTACTATTCATTTCTTGTCCAATTTCTAAAATGAACTAAAGACATACATCTCATATTCTCATGTACAATGTGACAAGTGACAACCTTCAGTCTTTGACCATGACCAATTGACCACCTTCCTTAAACTATCACGGAGTACTATAATGTATAAATAGTCCATTATTAATTAACTATTTCCACAATTTTCTATTTCCATACCTTAAGTTAGGTTGTTTTGTTTTGTTTTATTTATTAAGTTGAGATCTCCTAGACCATGTGTCCTCCAATTGCTTGTCGGAAAGCCCTCGACAAGGAAGGGTGCACAGGCTTGGTTTTGCGCCCATTGGACCTCCTATGTCAAAGTAATTGAATTTCAAAGTTCCTATGAATCCAAAATTTCAAAAATTATTACTATTACTTTGATTTTGGCTGTGACGACACATGGCACACTAAACGGATATTTCCTTAAAATGACAGTATTTCACAAACTTGGCACTTTCAGGTTTAGACTTCACAAACTTGGCACTTTCAGGTTTAGACTGTGTAGTCTAAAATGTACACCCCTCCTAGATTTTAGACCGTGCCGTCTGAAATGTACACCAGTCTTAGAAAATGAATGGAAAAATGGCATATAAATACGGCCATTTTAACGAAATATCTGTTACTAGTAGTCTAGTATTTCTAAAGTTCTCATGCTCACGTACATTCAGCAACATGTAAGTCAGATATTATCTAAATTTCGGAGAAGACCTCATCACCTCAAGTACTAACCTCAAGTACTAGACCAAAGCCTGCGAAGCCATTTGCTTGATTTCGTATGCGGTAAAGAGTCCAGACACATTTGCAGCTTGAATTGGATGGCCGGTAATTACCCTCCATAACTTCATGAATCAGTAATTGTAGATAGCATTAACGAAGATTGACGAAGTTAGACTGATTGAGCTTCCAATTCAACCGGATTTGAGTTGTGCCACTTGTGCGCATTAAATCTTATTCCAATTGAATTTCAGAAATTGAAGGTCTAAGCTACTAATTATTCTTTTCTTCAAACAGTTGACGACTTGATGTGGCGGTGCAGACAAGTTCATCGTAGAATTCAATTCTATTAGAAAGAGACTTGTACCAGTATCCGATGTTTGGCTCCTTGCTAGCTACGTTGTGATTAAGCAAAGCTACATCGGATGTACATATTAACAATTCGATCTATCTAGCTGCTAAAACCACAATCATCAGGCAAGAGCAGGGCACAGACATAATTATTACGGCAATCAAGCCAAATTAATGACAGTTAAAGATTTATATAATTATTCCAGTCCTGGTCTTGAATACACGATTTTACTTCTCCATAGCCCATTGCAAATACAMCAGATTGATCAATTGACACCAAAACCTCAGTTTCATGAAATTGAMCTTAAATGATCCACAGTCACCCATCCGATCCTAGCTAGTTTGTGCATGCCCTGAAGATTCATACATGTCACAATTTGCGGTTCCAGAATGTAGTCAAAGTAACGAAATTATTAATTTATTGACGATTCTAGCTAACTAGCTTGACTGCACGTTGATTCAGACTTTCAATAGCAAAGAAGATTAACACTTTGTCATGGACAGCTGGCCGGGGACTAGCTCCTTCATCAATTTCAAGAACGTAACTCCCGTACGATACGACTTCCTCCTCAGTCTCCTGAACCAAGTCGAGCTCGATCGATCTCGTCAGGACTCGAAAATAGATCGTGAGCCATACAACTCCGAAATAGCAGCCAAGAGCAAGCGATTTTTGGAGGTCCCGTCCGCAATCTCGACCGGCTTCTTCATCTCCTTCGAGTTCACTGCACCGCCTCTGGATGCCCCCCGGGCCGTCTTTCTGACTTGGGGTCGGTACTTGATCCCTAAACGACCATTCCTCCTCGCTCGCCCATTCTTGTTACTGTTCTTCAGTAGATTCTGATTCTGCTCACGAACTGCTGCAACTTGTTTGGCTTTGGTGATGCGTTCCAGCTCGAGCTCCTTCTTCATCTCCCTCTCCCTCTCTCCCTCCTTCTCCCTCTCCAGCTCCTTCTCCCTCGCAACTTTGGCAATGATGTGGCGATGCTTGGCCATCAATTCAGCCCTGCGCAGTAGGTTTCTCTCCTTTTGGTTCTCCATGGAAGCGGGGCAATGGAGATACGTGCGTCGGCAGTCTGTGACTCTGTGACCTTCGTTGATGCAACCAACGCTAGCTAGCTCCAATATATCCTGCAACACGAACAATCATTTCAAACATGACTTGCAGAACTCGGTCACTGGAAGGTCTCCGAAGTCTCTCCCAGTGCAGTCAATGCATGCCTCTAATTGATCGGCAGAATGTGGGCATTGAATTCTAGCACCACCAATGATCTAGGAAACTCAAGCTAGAAACCAAATGAACCGAAGGTTGAAAGTACCTGTTGTAACGACCCAACTGTAGAAGCGATCCAGAGCAGTTGGACTGGTGGAGCGTCTTCAAAGCACAAATCGCAGACTGGATAATGCTTCAATATCTGGATGGAACCCCCTTTTATTTGCCTTCCCAAATCCCAACTTGCGAGACCATCCACTGCTCTTCACCCTAACCCTGCTGACTAGATTAGCCTCACATGCCAGATTACCGAGGCTAATTCGTAATAACGTTAATTTCTCTAAATTAATTGGAGACATTCCATTCATTTCCTTTGATGCGGTTCAGGAGGAGCTGCCTGAAACCAAAATCTATGTTGCCTAGTCCTAGTTTGTGACCTTCTTGAAGATGTACCTCATAACAGTTAACTCGTGGAATATATATCGCTAATTTAAAGAAACGAAATTGACAACATTCAATTTTAATGGGTCCTCGATCAGTGATTCAGTGCCCATCTCACCTTTCAGTGTCATTTTCTCAGTTCCCTTAGAGCTGGTGCAGCCTCTCCTTCAGGGCAAGGAATCAGGCTGTCTTATCCTCAAACATACTTGAAAATTTCATTCGACAACACAAAAATTGATGCACAACACAGTCATCCCCACCTGGAGGCTGAACTTGGGGAAAGATGGAAACCACAATTGAGGACTACCAATGTAACATATAACCCAAGCAAACTCTGTGGCATCACAGACGCAGATGGATGGAAATCGATGGCCTCTCGACCTTTGGTCATAGTGTGAAGTGGCCCTTAGATAATATTAATTATTTGTGATAAATTAACCCCTAAACGTCATGATTCATCTCCAAAATTTAAGATTTGAGAAAAAATCATTATTAAGTGCTAAAGGATGAATGCAAGAAAGACTAGTACTATTTTGCGTCACACTTGGAATGGGAGAGTTGCCATCCGCTATGACTTTTGAAGTATGAATCCAATTGACTTGAAAATTTCATTGTAGATGTCCCCGGGTACGCAACTCTTGTATTATATACAGGGGTCATCGGCATTAAAATAGCTCAGAGGATGGCTTTTGTTAAAATTATATCAAATTAAAAAGACCAAAAAGCTAGGTGAAGACCAAATTAAAAAAAATTAAATGTAGAAAATTTTGAATTGCATACATTTTAGAAAAAAAACTCACAATATATATGAAGAATTGAAACACCTATGCATAGTTTCTAAAAAAGCATACGAAAATGTTCCCTCTTCTTAAAATTAAATTTTTATTAAAAAGCCCCAAAAGTTGAATAGTTTGGCCTATGATACATGTATTAATAAAACTCATATAATTGGGTTTTTAATGCTATTATTGTCTTCAAAAATATTCAATTCATGTACATAAGTACGTATTTGAATTCCTTTTTAAAAGGGCTACAAGATTATTCTATATTAAAACAAATTATCTCCCTTAAGATTGGATTAAAACGCATTATAAGTGATTATAATCAAGGCCATATTATATGGGAGTTGCCTACCCGGGTAGATGTCTTGCTTGCAATCAGAAATCTATAGTTGATTTTGTTAAGATTAAAATAATAAAATGTGCAGTAAATCTCAAAAAATTTGAAGTCTTATCTTAAAAAATTGATTTCATAAGGATTATTGATTTTTGATACGACAAGTCGACAAAGTATAAATATTCTCAAGATTTTTTCTTTAATATGTCATTGATGGATTAGTCCCTAACTTTATATGTTGAGACTTTAGAGGCCCAAGACTGTTTATTTATGTATGTAATATATACAGTCTCCAAAGTTAGGCTAAAATTTTTCATTATTATTAATTTTTTTAACAAATCCAAACACAAGAATATTTTTCTAATCGTTCCAAAATAAATTTTTCTAAATACTTACAATTAATATAGTCTTTGATTGCAAGGTTCAATTATGTGCCTAAACTTCAAAATATGGGCTGCTTTAGAACTTTTAGCCCTTCCAAAGGGTGATTGCAAGAAACACTTGTCTTTTTTTTGTCCCCTTGCCCTAAGACGTGTGGTTTTTTGCTCATAACTTTTTCATTTTTTGTCCATTTAGGATGAAACTTGAAATTGAGGTACATGTGGTAGCTACAGACATTGTGTAATTTTTTCAAATTTTTAAAAATAGTTTATTATTTTTAATCTGCCCCCAATTGGGTGTCTACCTTGACCATTTTGGATGTTTTTAGTCCTATTTTTGACCCAAAAATGTGAATTAGAAGCCACAAATTAGATATGTTGGAGGTCTATTAACATTGAAAGGATTCATGATGAGTTTTTATGAAAATAGCAATATGTCAATTGCACAAATGGGGTCAAAGTGACCTTCCTTTGCGCAAAGGCTATGAAGAGGGAAAAAATTCCCTATATGATTTTTTTAGTGTAATACAAGCGCAATCTTCTCTAGCAATACGAATTTTTTTTAATAATTTTTGTAGTTTTTTTTTAATTATTAAAAATGAGAAGGTCCACACATTATTTTTTTGTTATTTTCTGCTCCCAGTGGCTTCTGTAGTAGTCTATAGCACTCTATAGTAATACATAGTATAATATAGTACTAAATCAATGGCATAGATCTGTAAGCGTCCAAAATCAACGGTGTACATTGATAGGCGTGACATTGACACATAGTTCTAGTAGTACGACTGAGTACTGCTACTCTGCTAATACTGTGGCCAAAAATTGCATTTTTGAGACAAAATCGTGAAGTGTTTCTTACAATCACCCCAAAAGTGAAATTTTGTTTTGTAACATTCTTAGACGAAAACACATTTGTTCTATAATTTGTATATTTTAGAACTTTTAGTTTGCATGTTCACTTGAAAAATGTGTTGAAAACATATGTAAATTTTTCTAATCCAAAAAAACTTTCAAGTAGATTCTGATTCTGCTCACGAACTGCTGCAACTTGTTTGGCTTTGGTGATGCGTTCCAGCTCGAGCTCCTTCTTCATCTCCCTCTCCCTCTCCACCTCCTTGTCCATCTCCAACTCCTTCTCCCTCGCAACTTTGGCAATGATGTGGTTATGCTTGGCCATCAATTCAGCCCGGCGTAGTAGGTTTCTCTCCTTTTGGTTCTCCATGGAAGGACCTGGAGGTACGTGCGTCGGCAGTCCGTGACCTTCGTGGATGCAACCAACGCTTGCTAGCTCCAATTCTGCAACATGAACAATCAATTCAAATATGACTTGCAGAACTCGATCACTGGCAAGTCTCCGAAGTCTCTCCCAGTGCAATCAATGCATGCCTCTAATTGATCGACAGAATGTGCGTATTTATTTCCAGCACCACCAATGATCTAGTAAACTCAACCTAGAAATCAAATGAACTGAAGGTTGAAAGTACCTGTTGTAACGACCCTACGTACCCAAGAAGCGACCCAGAGCACTTGGACTGGTGGAGCGTCATGAAAGCGCAAATCGCAGATTGAATAATGGTTCAATCGCTGGTTGGAAAACCCCTTTTATTTGCCTTCCCAAATCCGAACTTGCGAGACCATCCACTGCTCTTCACCCTAACCCTGCTGACTAGATTAGCCTCACATGCCAGACTACCGAGGCATGTTCGTAATAACGTTAATTTCTCTAAATTAATCGGCAACATTCCATTCATTTCCTTTGGTGTGGTTGAGGAGGAGCGGCCTGAACCCCAAATCTACACTGCCTAGTTCTAGTTTGTGACCTGAAATTAGACCTTGGTGAAGATAAACGTCACAATATTTAACTCGAGGAACATCGCTAATTTAAAGAAACGAAATTGACGGTCAATGCAGCGAGCTCCAAGCACGGACAACAGTCAATTTTAATGGGTCCTCGATCAGTGCCCATCTCACCTTTCAGTGTCATTTTCTCAGTTCCTTTAGAGCTGGTGCATCCTCTCCTTCAGGGCAAGTAATCAGGCTGTCTTATCCACAAACATACGTTCCTTTTATTCATTTTGTTGGCAAACATTAAAATTTCATTAGACAACAAAAAATTGATACAACACATCCCTTCCTGGAGGCTGAACTAAGGGAAAGATGGAGACCACAATTGCGGGCTACCGAATGAATGTAAGATCTCACCCAAGCAACCTTGGTGGCATCTCAGACGCAGATAGTCTTGCTTTTTAACCCCATTGATTTCGTGGACAGAGTCAGCTACACAGCATCCTTAGAGCACATCAGTTTCTCATTAAAAATAAACCATGAACGAAAATTCAACGAGTTCAATGATACTCACATACACCATTCAGTGAGGGTTAATGAAACAGTCCGATCCATATATTGGCGATATTCCCACAAGCCCAAAATTGTGACATGTCCTGTAACTTCACGAAGGTCTAATTTCCAGCCACAAACCATGACAGGTGCAGATTTTGGTTTCAGGCTTGAATCGTCGAAAAGTAATGGAATTATGTCGCCAAATGAAGGAAATTGACGATAGGCTCAAGTGCAAGCAATTGAAAAAGAAGTCACAAACTTTGGGTGCTCTGAAACACACGGAAGCATGTAACTAACGAATTTGACCATCCTGTGCCGACTCCCCAATTAAACCTGCATAGTTCCATCAGCCATTGATATATATTTCCAAATTCATTATTCAGACATTTCTGAGGTAAAAATAATCGCCCATTCCGTACGAGGGGTGTCACTCTACGTACGTACACTACATCACTGATCATCAAGTCAAGAAATCAGCGACCCATGCCAATATATCGATCAGTCAGTTGGAAATCTCATGCACTTCTCTCGATCGCCTGCTTTTGCAAGCATCTGTCATTTGCAATCCAGCTTGTCTCCCGCCTCCAGAATTTCGGCGGCAGTGTAGATACTCGGCCGAAAATTTGTGATCACGTTCCAGAGATCCTCCTCCCCCTTATCCTTGTTGAGAAACAACAAAGCGCGGTCGTAAGCTTTCCCCGCTTCCTCCTCGCTTCCGTACGTCCCAATATTCGCCGTCTTCTTGTTTTGACCGAGGCCCTGGGAGATCTTCGCTGCATACCGGGGAGCTGCCTCCTCCTCTTCCCCCGTTTTGAGCCTTTTCCTGGAGGGGGTCCTCACAGTCACTCCTTTCATGTGGCTCTTGCCCCGGCTGAACTTGTATGCCAATCGTCGAACCAGCCACAAGAAGTCCCGGAGGTTCCAGTCCCGGTGCTCGGCCAAGAACTCCGCCTGTGCAGATTCAGGAAAGTTGAGATAGTATGGCTTGCCTTTCTTCGTTTCCCGGATGTCGAACTTGATGGCCAATCTGTCGTGAGCCTGTTTGGCCTCGTCCTCGGTTCTGTAGTTCCCTGCAAAGACTTGGACTCCCTTCTTCTTGCGTCCGCGGAGGACGCGTTCCTTGATCCATATGTGCGCCTCCCAGTTCTTGGTGTTTTTGTTGTAGGTCACTCCGAGGGACTTGGAACCTGGAGACAAAACCAACCGCTGGACCTGCGCATGCGAGGACTCTCCTGAGTCGACCACATCTGAAGGAGAACCAATGTTTCCGGAACACTTTTGCTTCTGCTTTAGGGACTGATCGCCATCTCCTTCCCCTTCGACCGCTGCGGAATGGTTGTCACTAGTTTCCGAGCACTTTTGGATCTCAGACTGATCGCCATCTCCATCTCCTTCTGAGTCCTCCTTTTCAGACTGAGCGTCGCTGCTCTGCATATCTAGCATGGCTTCCGGTGGAATTCGTTCCTGAGGCTCTTCTTCGACTAAAAACTGACGCACGTCGAAGTCATCCTGAAATGCGGTCGGGGTGATGGCGCTCTCCCAGCCAAGGCCGTCGGTTGCATCATGCTGATTATCCATCCCTATGCTATCCATTGTCAAAGTACTCTTGGACTATCTATCGACGCACATGCTATTAATTTACAGTAGCGAGCGGTTGAACCGACTGAATCGAGCTAGCTCGAAGTCTACACGAATCCTAGAATTCGAGCGTGCAGTAGATGAACGTCACCATTTGGCGTTGCGCCAGTCGAACGAACTTGTCATCATAACCTCGAGATGTTCCTGCACTCCTTACGGTCGTCAGTAGCATTAGCTTCCCTTCCCAGGCAGATGAATTTGCACAAGGCACGACCTAGCTATTGGTGAAATCAGGGGATCGTTCGAAATGAAAAGACTATGAGGCATGCAATTGATGCAAGCAAGCAAAGAAAAATATACCTGTGGGCTGTGGCCAATCCAAAAGTTCGGAGTTGACGAGGGTGCGTTGCTCATGGCGTGGGCTGTCCGACCCTAGCGCTACGAGTCTAGCTCCACCGGAAAGAGAATGGTTACTGAAGGACGATCACATCACAGGAATACTCCCGGAGTTCCGTGTGAGCTCATCGATCAGGAATCAACACAATGATGCCCCTTGCGCTCGCAAACTGCAAAACGTGCAATCGGAAATCTCACTTTTCATGGAAGACATGAATCAAGACATCTCAACTGGAAGAGCTCCATCGTTCGAGAAATATGCAAACATGGACCCAAGTAGTCGGAGAGCAATCCGATCCTTCCTGCCCCGATCAGTAAATCAGTTAACGAGGCTCAGTTCTAGCTCCTGAACATTGCAGGACACAATATATAATTATCTTCACAAGCTTCAAGCCTTGACGTCTCGTCGGTATGTCTGGTTTGGAGGATGAATGAAAGTTGGCTAAACCCAAAAGAATGCCATCTCTACTAATGCAAAAAAAATCACAATGAATTTTTTTTGTTTGTTTTGCATATAGGCATATAGCCATATACTAATTACTAAAGTAGGACATTGTCATTAGTAAAAAAAAATGAAATCTACAAGGGGCTGTGAGTCATGAATAGCAAGGAACAAGAACTAGAAGGGAATGGTAGCCAAAATAAATTCATTTTTGTTTTAACCAACAAACTGCAAGGCTTGATTATTGCGGGACAGGGAAAAGCTCCCGGAGTTCCGATTGAGCTCATCGATCGGGAATCAATTAACACAATTTAAGAGCCCCTTGATCGAGTTAGCAAACTGCAAAAAGTACCCGTGGGAGTACTGGCAATCCGGAAACCAGAGTCTATCGAAAAAACCAGAGACTGTACATCATTTGAGAATCATGCAAACATGGACCCCCAAGTAGTCGGAGAGCAATGCGATCCTTCCTTCCTGCCTGCCCCGATCTAATTAACGAGGCTCAGTTCTCCTGAACATTGCAGGAAGCAATATATAATTATCTTCACAAGCTTCAAGCCTTCACGTCTCGTGGGGAAGTTTGCTTTGGAGGATGAATGAAAAATTTTAAATCCAAAAAGTGCCATCTCTACTAATGCCTAAACACCTACGATGATTTTTTTTTTTTTTTTTTTTTTTTGCATGTACTCAATTAGGATGTTGTCATAGCTATTTCAAACTTGCAAGTTGCAACAATTTTGGATCTTCTTAGCTTAAATTTTTGCACTAGGAGGGGACAAATTTTTCATGTCATGGGAAATTTCATTGAAATGGATGTAGTCCATACTCCATAGTCCATACAGGCATACACCATTCTTCCATTCATTTTTAGAACATGTATAAAATTCTAATTGCATGATCTCCTAGGTATGCAACTCTTGTATTATACTTAGGAGTCAATGGCATTAAAAGTTTAAAACGGCATAGAAGATGGTTTTTGTCAAAATTATATCAAATTAAAAAGATCTAAAAAGGAAGTTGGAGATCAAATTAGAAAATAATATTATATTAAAAAATGTTTTCCATGTTGMATGCATGTGTATTAGAAAAAAAATTCACAATATATATGAATTATGAAGAATTGAAACAACTATGCATAGTATGCAAAAATCCATACGACAAGTTCCATGACTTCCATCCAATTAATATAAAGATTCATTTATAACGTTTTATATTTAATTAAAAAAATAATAATAATTAAAAAGACCAAAAAAATGAGTAGGTTGTCCCTTGATACATGTATTAAAAAATTTCATATATTTAGTTTTTTAGTACAATTATTTTTGTCAAGGAATATTCATTTCATACATGTATATACCATTAGAGCAAAAATGGGCCCTTGAGGAGTTGAAGTGCCCTTCACTTTGTGCAAGCCAGAAAAATGAAGGCTATGTCCTATGGTACTATAGATTGTACCCTAAGTGTTTCTATCTTGTATGCAGGCTTCAAAATGTATTTTAGAATAAAGATTAGTCAAATTACACACTACCCTAGCTTAACCCTTAAACGCACAAGCATCCAAAAAGTGGATGCGCCTTGGTCAACCTTGGTTATACTTTTAAAATAATTATTTTCGGAATTTGATTTTGACTAAGAAAAAAAAGCTTGACAAGTTTTGTTTCTATTCCATTTTAAAGTTTTGGAAAATGTGAGAAATTGAAAAAGTTATTGCAGTTGAAAGCTCCATGTGTTAAAATCCAAATAATACAATATGGTGTGCTTTTCATTCATATTTTATTTTCTTTAAATATATTTTGAAATTCAACTATAAGATTATGTTTCTCATTTCACTCATCATTCATAGTAAAAATTACAAATTCTTGCCAATGTGGAGGTTTTTAGTACCTAACCACTACGTTTTTTGAAGAATTAGATTGTGAAATTTGGTAGGCTAGTTCTTCTAATAAAAATACACCTTTCTAGAAGAGGGATTTCCAAAATCATGTTCCAAGTGTGTTCTATATTGGTCTAAAGAGCGTTGTATACAGGTTGCATTTTGAAACGTATAAATAATTATTTTGGTGTTTTTTTTGGTGGAAAACCATCTCCATAAAATTTTTACAAATGGACACTTTTTATTTTTTGAATTTACTTATTTTTACTATTTTTAAGTAATTTTCACATCAAAACACCTATTTTCTTGAGATTTGGCACTTTTTTAGTTCTCATAGTTAGAGAATTTTTCTATGAATTTCCTTTGACATTTATCTTCATCTTAAAGGTGTATACATTGACTATATTTTTAAGAAACTTTAAAAATTATTTTTCTATTTTTAAAGTACTCCAAAAAAGTTTATGAATATTGTTCCAAAACGCGACAAATAGTACAAGTGATTCTTGTGATCACCCTGCAACAAAATTTAAAATTCAACACATAAGGTTGAATTGATAAGGTAGGAGGCTCAAACTCCGACCTGGCATTTTGAACCAAACATGAAACAGAGGTACATTGTGCTTTTTTCAATGTACCAAAATATACAAACTATGTACATTCTAGGAGGCGGTCCCTTTTAGAGCCCTATGGCATTTCAACTTCAAAAATTTCATAACTAATTCCACAAAGCTCCAAAAAATATGAAACAATTTGGGCTAGATGCCATTTCCACTTATCTTTCATAGAAAAATACTTGAAAAATATTTCAAGATGTTCTACCTCTCCAAAATTCAGTTTCAGTGCTTAGATGATTGCTTTATGGACCTCCTACATTGTTTGCATTGCTTGCCACTTAGATTATGGTAGCAAAGATTGTGGTGTAAAGAGAAATTGTTGGTCACAATTGATGTAGCAGGATTGAATAGTGGCTCACGAGCTTCAAGTAAAATAGTATGCTATTAGGTAGCGACAATTAAAGCCTACCTAATGCATCATTGACACTACTAGATATTTCAAGGAATATGTCAACCTTAGATAGGGGATTAGGGGTCGCATTTAGAACATGATTGCTTTTAGAGTCTATGTCTTACCTTAGTTTACTTACTGTCAATTTTTGAAACAAACTACAATACACCCTCTGTTCTGAAAAGATTGTCTACAATTTTGTTGATATTTTTTTAAACCAATTTCACTGACCATTTGTGAAATTCATAATTAAGAAAGCTTCCAAATTTTATCACTTAAATCAATGAAAATTATTGTGTGGGGTCATTGCAAAAAAGGGTGTGCAGTTTGCGTAGCGTTTTTTACAGTACTCATTTATTTCTTTGAGAGTACTTTAAAATTAGAAAAACAATTTTTAAAGCAACATACAACCTGTGTTAGCAAAAAATAGCTAACCTCGTGATGATATCAAAATCTACGGATGGTGTACTTTATTTAATATTTTAAAATTGCTATTGCAGAGAATGAAGAGTGACCACTTTGAGAGCCTTCATAATGAGAAATATGAGGTCTCCAAAAGGCTGTGAGTTCTAAAAGGCTGTGAGTTCTAAAAGGCCGCGGTACTATTATGGAAAAAAAAAAATACTGCGTGGCACTACTAGCCTTTTGGAGACCTCATACTTCTCCTAATGCTTATCCAATGAAGCTATTATTTTTTTGTGAAATCTAACTCACGAAAGGTAGTTCTCTGAACCTCAAATGAATGCATTCTGAACGTTTTCTGGCTGCAAATTCGGGTATTGTATACCTTTGGTCTCTTTATTAAACCAATACAATATGTGGAACAAACCCTCGACACAACTTATTAAATCATAATTTAGGATTTTGAGAGCAAAATATTTGCATTTAAATCCAGAGAGAATTCAGTTAACGTGATAATGCTTGATGTTGTTACTTGTTAGAGGCCACACCAACTTAGCATATCAATGTAGCCAAAACAAAACACTACTATCAAGTTTCAACACAGAAGTATTGAATGTATATTCATTTCTTGCACAAGGGAATGAATAATGTACAAACTGCAAAATAATTCAAACCTGCAATCTCTTACTTGAAAGTAGAATCAAATTCATGCTTCCATGGGCAGCTGTGCATCCATTTCTGCTGGAAGCTGGCTTGGGTGGGTTTGTGTTCCCTTTGGGTTTGTTYGGAGCCTTTGCAAGTGATTGTTTTTTGGAACTGTGTGGGGCAATGTCTGAGTTGTCTGTGTGTATACTGTTTGATCATTTTGATACCTCAAAACGGATTGAAACGACCGCTAATATACCTTCCGTTTAACATAATTATTTGCAGGTGGCATGGAGCGGATTCAGGCCAGGGATAAATTTCCCCGGGTTCTTGGCGATCGAATCGTTCAGTAGTCGTAGCTCGTTCGCGTGATGAGCTTGGGTAGTTGTGACTGAAAATTGCAATATACAGTCACGTCATGGTCCGTGGATCCCAGTATCCCACACGCTGCCTCAACTATTAATGCTGTGCCAATTTTTTTTCAGTATGGAATGAAACGCAACTCAATTGGACAATCGATTCAACTTCTTCTTACAAGTGTTATCAATCGTGGATTCATCACCGAGAAAATTGCGATGCATGCATGACCTCGATTTCCGAACCCTTAATGAAACTTTCCCACTGGTCAACAAGTGCTCCACTTTTCGGCTCCCTAAATCTGGCTGTTCCTGTCCTCTCTTTGGCTCCCTTGCCCCATTTTAATAAAATTTTCTCCATTATAAAGAATTGACGTTAATATGAAATTAACATCTGCGGAGTAATCCGGATGCTTACCAAAGTTTACACCAAATGCTTTCTGTTGGGTTTGCTTCTTCAGTAATACGTGCGAACAAGAAAACACAGTGAAATTCCGGCCAAGCCATGATCAATCTGGACTCAAATACTATGGGTACACAACTTACTTTTATTTGGGAAAAACAATAGTTAACAACTTTATTTACTTAAGGTTTGTGTCTGACATTCATTACAACTGCATGTCAAGGTGAACTTAGTCGACCTCGAGAATAGTTACATGGAGATAGCATCGTTTGGAGATTGTGCTCAATTGCAAACAGGCTTAACAAGTAGCTGGCGGGCCAATCAATTCTCCATAACTAAGGATCTCCTCTGAAGACTTCCATATAGAGAGCCTTCAATTCAAGACTTATACGAAAAAACATTCTTGTAGCAATTAACTGGATAGATACAAGACAAGGTATCGATCACTAGACACGAATCGATCGAATGCGACCGCTTGGTTTATTTCCAAATCACTCATACATACTAAAAGAAAACTTGAAATGATCTAACCTCAAATGAAATCAATCCAATTCAAATCACTGTCTGTTACTAATCGTCGAGCAGCAGCAAACACGTTCTGGAAACCAAATTACGACTCATGACCAAAAGTAAACTAAACACCAATGTCAACACCATTACTATGACACTAACACTATCAACACATGCCTCTAGAACATGAAAACAAAAAGCACTAATTAATTAAGTAGACATCCGCTTGCTGTCGTGGAATATATTATGTGGAGCAGCTGATCCGTCCTTGCAATTTGCAACGCATTTCGATCTCCAGAGCCAGAGTTAAATGAACCTGGGCATTGCAGGATTCTTGGATGACATCAGGTAAGCTTAAGAATTACGCGTCTCCTCATTCGGAGTTGCGTTCATGCGTAGCGACCGAGTCCCTGTCTCTCTCCCACTAGCGACCTCATTCGGAGTTGCGTTCATGCGGAGCGACCGAGTCCTAGTCTCTCTCCCAAGAGCTACGGCGGCCCCACGCTCACCCTGATCCTGACGGGGATGCACAGCTCTTGCTTCGGCTGGACCCGGAGAGGACTGCGCTGCTGCCTGGCGCCCAACCCGGTTTGTCTGATTCACTGAGGGTTCAGATGATTCCTGCTCAGACTCAACAAGCTCCTCCTCGCTTTCAATAACAACAATCAGTTGCGGCTCATTCAAAGTCGGAGAGCGCACAGCTGTTGCAACGGCTGGAGCCTGCGAGGACTGCCCTGCCGCCTGTTGCCCCGTCTGGTCTGTCTGATCCATTGCCGATGGAGCAGCTTCAGAGGAGCGAAGAGAGGAGGAGGAGACAGATCCTGATCTTAGAGGCGAACTGATAATTGTGACGAAGGAGGAAAGATAAGAAAAGCAAGGATGAACTATTAATTCCAAAGGCTGCCAACGTTTAGATGATCGACTGGGATTAAGAGAAGCTAGATTGAGTACTTGTGCAGGACGCTCCTCAAAAGTACGCGAAAAGAAAATAGACTCGTGGAGCAAGACAGCCTGATCGAAGGAGAAAATGCACTAGCTTTCAAGAAACGCAGAGAAAAAGATGCCAGGGTGCGCACTGTGAAGATCCATATTTATAATGCTTGTGCATGGAGCTCCCTGSATTCGCCTCGGTAGTCTGGTAGTTGAAACCAATCTCGCCAGCCGGTTGTGAGTGAAAAGCAATGGAGAGTCTCCTCGGTAGTCTGGTGGTTGAGACCAATCTAGGCAGCCGGTTGTGRGAGAAGAGCAATGGAGGGTCTCGCGAGTTGGGAACTCAAGGCAAATATAAAAGGGTTCCAACCAGAGACTGAACCATTTTTCTGCGACTTGGGCTTTCAGTTCAAGGCCGGCGCTGCACCATTCCAGTAGGGCCATTGCATCAGGTACTCATCTCGACCTTCACTTCATTTTCTGGCTTGAGTTTCCTAGATTTTTGGTGGTGCAGCTGGTGATGCTGCAATTACTTACTTTCTGTCACTGAAGCCATTGACATCGCTAGCTAGGAGACCTTCACGTACTTCAAGTTCTGTTACTCATGCATGTTTGATCGAATTGAATGTTCATGTTGCAGCTAGCGTTTGTTTTGGTTGCATCTTCTAAGGCCACTGTCGACGTACCTCCAGGTCCGTCCATGGAGAACCCCAATGAGAGAAACCTGAGGCGTCGGGCTGAGTTGATGGCCAAGCACAGCCACATCATTGCCAAATCTGCTGAGTGGCTGGAGCTGGAGAGGGAGCGCGAGTTTCAACGCATCGCCAAAGCCGAACGAGATGCAGCAGCTGCTGAGCAGAATCTGTTGAACAGTAATGCGAATGAGCAAGCGATGAAGAAGCGTTTAGCGATCAGGCAGCAACTCCGATTCAGGAAGGCGGCCCGGATCGCATCCCGTCGTGCCGTGAACGCGATGAAGAAGACGGTCGAGATTGCGGACTGGGCCTCCAATTTTTCCTTGCTCATGGATGAGACTGCATCGAACTCGCGATCTGTTTTCAAGGACGTGACCGGACTCCGGTTGGTTCAGCAGACTGAGGCTGACGAAGTTCAGTAAATTCTTGCAGTCGATTAGTTAGTCCATCTATTTATCGATCAATGATCATGACGAATTGTTAATCTTCGTAGCAAATCAAAACTTCATTACAGTCAAGTACTTTGTCACTATCGTCAATTTCGTTACTTTGACGACATGATTCTCACAGGGGTCGATCTCATATGCAGTTCCAAGGTGCTAAAATTCCTGGTGAGTCTCACTTTTCCCCACAGCCCACAGTGAGACTCACAGGGAATTTGAACACCTGGAATGAGTTTCTTTTTTTTTTTTTGGTTTTCGGTCAAATGGTTAGGTGGCCTTCCTTTCAAGAGCTTTTAAGTTGTGTGGCTCAGTCGCTTGTAGGGCTTTAACTGAAAGAGGACAATTTAGAGTATGTAATTTTGAATATGTAATTTTTGTTGGCTTTGTATGACAAATGAAATGAGGGTTAGGAAGCACTGTGGCATTAGTGTACAAGGCCACGATTTCTGGCATTTTTTCACTCATTTACCCTCTTTTTTTTCCATAGGCTTGAAGCTAGACATTTTTTTTCTGAAGAAATTGGGCATTTAACTTAAAAAAACCCTGCCGGGAATTGCTTATGAGACCCCTTTGTTTGGAACCGAAAATTGTGACATATATATTATATATCCAGGCATATATCCGTAGGCCACAAAGTAGGGTCGGCCAAGTATGGATTTAAGTTCCTGCTGGGCGATCCTGAAACCTGGAACTAGCTACAGTATTGGAATATATATAAGCTTACCACTAATTCACAGACATTAATTAATTGAGGTTTAGTCAATCGGTCTGTTTATCCCTTGTACAGTTGTAGGATGTGACAACCATGCCTGGGCCTCGGTTTCTGGACAGTATTTCATATTTTCATGATGGTTCCCTTACGTATTGGGCAAAACATGAAATCATAAACACCTTGGCAAAGTTTTGGAGTAAATTATGAGATTTAAAAATAAATTAAAAGAATAAAGGGGTAAAAACTATGCCTAGGCAAAAAACACATTCTACGTATTCTTAGTGAATACACCAATTTTTTCTCTATACTTAAATATTTAAAAAAAGTTACAAAGCAAGCTATGCACATATTTCAATCCCATCTAATGTTTTGGCCCAGGAAAACCAATTTTACATGCCCAAAATCTAGATTGTACACAGGACCTGTAACGTATCTACCAAGGTTGTTCTGTCGAACGCGTTTTTTGGGTTTCGGTGTCGGGTTGTCTCTCTGACGTCGGCACGTCGGATGTCGTATATGTCGAGTGTCACATGTGCTCGACAAATTCGAAGGCGCCCACACCCGCAGTCGCCCAACTTTTAAAAATTTTCTAGCCCGACAGGCAAATATTTTCATCCGATGTGGAAAGCACAAACCACGTTAACATAGGCGACTGCGGGTTGCGCGACCGCGGGTAGGGCGACTGCAGGTATGGGCGGACGCGAGTGCAGGACGCGCGCGGGTTCTGTTGGGCAACTACAGGTATAGCGTGGGGCGATAGCGAGTATTTGAACGCTCTTATACCCGCACCTAAAGTCGCCTAGGGGTCGTTGCAAGAAAGGGCGTGCGATTTGCATAGCGTTTTCATAGTACTCATTTTTTTCTTCAGGAGTACTTTAAAATTAGAAAAACAATTTTTAAAAATAATGAAAAATATGTTTTATGTATGAACCTTTACAAAGAAAGTAGCCTAGGAAGGAAAACCATAGAAAAATTCTCTAAGTAGGAGAACTAGAAAAGTGCAAAATTTCATGAAACTAGTTGTTGTCACTGCAATTTCACATTTTAATTCACAAAAAATAGGAAAATACATTTTTTTTGAAACTAAAAATGGGCCATTTGGAAAGAATTGATGGTGATGAGATTTCACCAAAAAAATGATCTAAGAACCATCTTCAATGTTCAAAAATGGCGCGCAATCAAGGTACTGTTTGTACTCATGTGGAGGACATAAAATAGCATATTTTCAAATTTCCTATGTTAGATATATGATTTACTACTATCCAAATATACCATGAAAGTTTCAACTCCAGATCATCAAATTTAGGGACTTGTAACGTAGTGAAAACCCCTGAACCTCAAAGTGTGACAAATTAACAAAAATAGTTTTTAAATGAAAATTGATTTTTTTTAATTTCTAAAATAAGGGATCTGATTACCATAAAGTTAGACATGTTCGATAAAAATTTCATGTTCATTGGACATGTGCTTCAAAAGTTATACAGCAAATTAACAAGGTCACTTCAATTGTGATAGGAAATAGTACCACCTTTTCTTGCAATCACCCCCTAGTGCACTCGCCCTGAACTTGCGGTCACCCACAGCTGAGGTCGCCTTCACCCGAGGTCGCCCACATCCGAATGCGCCCTGGTTTTTGCCACATGGCGAATGGGCAAGGTAAAAATTTCTAACTAAAATTCAACTTGACATTGACTCTATTAGAGTGTTAGACGGACGAAGAGGTCTACTTGACATGTTGGACGTTCTATTTGTCGAGTTGTCGAGTTGTCAGGGCGAACAACCCTGATATCTACATCATATTTTGCTATCCAACATCCTAAAGGGGTTAAGGTAGGGTACAAAGAAGAAGTACATGAACATTGCAAAATTTTGTAAGTAATTGGCCGCCGTAACTGGAATAAACCTTTGACAGTTTGGCAGCTTCAATCTTGTAACTGGGTGATTGCAAGAAACACTTCATGTTTTTGTCTCAAAAGCATTGTACTCAGTCGTACTACTGGAATTATGTGTCAGTAGCGCACCTATCAATGTACACCGTTGATTTTGGGCGCCTGTAGATCTACACCGTTGATTTAATACTATACAAGACTATGTAGTCGGGTGAATGCATGAAAGACTAGTACTATTTTTGCGTCACACTTGGAATTGCAGAGTTGTCATCCACTATAACTTTTGAAGTATGAACTCAATTAACTTGAAATTTTAATTGGAGATGTCTTGTTTGATATCAATCAAATTCCTTATTTTTCAAAAAATCTAAAAAATCATTTTATATTTAATTTTCAATTTAGTTAATTTGTCACACTTTGCAATTCAGGTGTTTTTAGTACTGGAGAGTATCCAAAATTAAACATCTAGAGCTGAAATTTTTGCAGTCTATTCCCACACTAAGAAGGCATGAATCCACCAAAGGGAATTTAAAAGAACATTATTTTATGTCCTCTACATGCGTGGTAACAGGGCTCCCTTGCGCGCGCACTTCTGAACATTCAAAAGGGTTTTAAGATCATTCTTTTGGTGAAATCTCTTTATAATAAAGTTCTCCCAAATTGACAATTTTTAGTTTTTTATTAAAATTGTTTTTACTATTTTTTACAAATTAAAACGTCAAAATGTCTAATTTCTTCAAAAAGTGTGTCACTCTATTTTGTGAATAACTTTTGACCTAGATTTTTTTGGGGTCTTAAATTTTGGTAACATGATATTTATAGTATTACGCTAATTATCCATATTTTTTCTTATTTTTAAATATTTCTTTCCAAAAGGTCGGTAGTACTAGCTAGTACTAGTGAACGCTACAAAAACCGGTCGGTCTTTTGTGCATTCATCCAGTCCTATAGAGTGCTATGGAGTACTATAGAAGCCACTGGGAGCAGAAAATAGCAAAAAAGGGGTATGTGGACCTTTTCATTTTTAATAATTCAAAAAAAATTAAAAAAATTATTAAAAAGAAATCCATTTTGCTAGAGAAGATTACGCTTGCATTGCACTAAAAAAATCATGTAGAAATTTTTTTCCCTCTTCATAGCCTTTGTGCAAAGGAAGGTCACTTTGACCCCATATGTGCAATCCACATATTGCAATTTTCATAAAAACTCATCATGAGTCCTTTCAATGTTAATAGACCTCCAACATATCCAATTTGTGGCTTCTAATTCACATTTTTGGGTCAAAAATAGGACTAAAAATCCCAAAAATGGCCAAGGTAGACACCCAATCGGGGGCAGATTAAAAATAATAAAATAATTTTTTAAATTTTGAAAAAATTACTCAATGTCTGCAACTACCATATATACCTTCATTTCAAGTTTCATCCTAAATGGACCAAAAATGCAAAAGTTATGAGCAAAAACCCACTTGTGCAAGGGCAAGGGGACAAAAAAAAGGACAAGTGTTTCTTGCAATCACCCAACTATATCTTTGAGTCTCTGATAGAGCTAAGTCTGTTCCATGCATGACTGCAATCAAGGAAACTTGTAACTTAAGGTCACTTCATACTAAGGTCAAAGTTGGAGAGGCCTTCAACTTTCAACAATCAAATTGCTGAATTATGGGTTTCTTGTAATCTGATTGGTGGAAATTGATGGCCTCTCAACCTTTGGTCATAGTGTGAACTACTGATCTGTAAATTGGTTCTTAGATAATATTAATTACTTGTGATAAATTAACCCCTAAACATTGTGATTCATCTCTAAAATTGAAGATTTGAGAAAAAATCATTATAAAGTGCTAACACTACTAGAATTTGGTACCCTGTGCATCACCCACAGACATTGCTCAATAATCTAGAAAAATAATCTTGGAGGGGCCTCTAAACATTGTTTTAAGCTTGACTGGAGAGGTTGTTCAGCTGAAGCAACGTCTTAGACCTCTAGGAACTTGCTTTTTGCAACGTTTGCTACATACATGGGAACAAGTGAACTTGAGTTCTCATGTTAATTTATTTAATCCCTTTTGGAGAACATTTGTTCCCAATGATTTGTCAATTTAGATATTTAATATTTTAGACCAATGAAACATCAATACTCTATATGTACAGTATTTAAATTGTAATGTATACGATTTTATACTATATTGTATACAATATTTGTACTGTATTGTATACAATATTTGTACTATATTGTATACAATATTTGTACTATATTGTATACAATATTTGTACTATATTGTATACAATATTTGTACTATATTGTATANATACAATATTTGTACTATATTGTATACAATATTTGTACTATATTGTATACAATATTTGTACTATATTGTATACAATATTTGTACTATATTGTATATAATGTACAATATAGCATACACTTTATGTGTTGTAATATAGTTGGAGAAAGACAAGCATATTACACTTCATGGGAGTCTCACCAAGCACAATGCTTATGGGATAATGTCCTCAACAAACAATGAAGATGAAAACTCATTGGTATCTTAATCCTTGGAAGTTCTCTCACTAAACGTTGCTCAGACGTTGCTCATAAAATTGACTCTTGCCACACGTTGCTTTTGTTGAGGCAAAGTGGCAAACGTTGCTTTATTCCTAAAAGCACGAGAAACGTTGTTAAAGGCCATATTCGTTATATTGAGACTTTTCGCAGTCTCATTATTATCCTTGACTCAAGGATAAACCGCTTTATCTCTTCACTAGTATTTTTTTATAATTAGATAACAGGGTGATTGCAAGAAACACCTGTCGATTTTGTTGCCTTTGGCTGATTTTTTCGGGAGTACTTTAAAATTAGAAAATTAATTTTAGAATTTAAAAAAAAATATGAATAATGTATATAACTTTAAGAAGAACATACTCTAGAAAGGAAAAGTGTAGGAAAATTCTCGAAGTAGGAGAAAGTTCTTGAAAAGTGCCAAGTCTCAAGAAAATACATACTTTGGTATTTTAATTAGTAAAAAATAGAATAAAATTTTCAAAAATAAGAAAAAAATTGGCCATTTGAAAAAACTTTATGTGGATGTCTAGTCATTAAAAAAATCCACCAAAATCATTTTTCATTATTCAAAAATTCATTGCAAATGGTGCTCACTTTAGGCCAATCTAGAACTCACTTGCAATAGGCAATCAAAAATCCCTCTCCCAAAAAATTGTATTTCCATAGTATAAAGCATCCCACAAAGTTTCATAACCTAACTTTTCAAAAAAGATACTCGATAGTACTAAAAACCACCAAATTTGCAAGTGTGACTTATCATCAATATTCAATTTCGGTCACTTAAGTGATTTTATTAAAATTGAAAAAATTCATGTTTATTTTCCATACCATCAAAAAGCTTGCTTCCAAATTTCTTGCTCTTTTGAGCATTTTTACAAAAGCTAGAGATAAAAACAACTTCCACACGCAACGTGTGACTCAAAATAGTACAAGTGTTTCTTGCAATCACCCAACAACACCAACTTTTCAAATTTCGTTATAGGATCATTATTTGAGTATTATTTATTTTTGGTTTCAATTATTATTGTTTTAAAATGAATTTTTCAATAATTAGCATTCACTCTCAAAATCTGTGAAAAGTCTCAATATAACAAATATGACCTTGTTAGAAAACGTTGCTAACCCCTCCTTATTCTAGTAGTGTAAAGGGTGAATGCAAGAAAGACTAGTATTATTTTGCGTCACCTTTGGAATGGTGGAGTTGCCATCCACTATGACTTTTAAAATATGAATCCAATTAACTTGAAAACTTTATTGGAGATGTCTTGCTTGATAGCAATCAAAAATTTGTAGTTGATTTTGTTAAGATAAAAATATACAATAAAAAAATTCAAAGTCTTATCTTAAAAAATTGATTTGATAAGGATTATTGATTTTTGATACGACAAAGTCTAAATATTCAAGATTTTGTCTTTAATATGTCAGTGATGGATTAGTCCCTAACTTTTTATGTTTAGAGGTCCAAGACTTTTAATTTATATGTATAATATATACAATCTCTAAAGTTAGGCTAAATTTTATTATTATTATTAATTTTTTAACAAATCTAAACACAAGAATATTTTTCTAATCATTCCAAAATAAATTTTTCTAAATACTTACAATTAATATAGTCTTTGAGGGTAGTTGCAAGAAACACCTGTCGTTTTTGGGTCAAAATGGCCTTAACTCTAGAGTATTGTGACTTTTGGAATAAAATTTTCAAAAAAGAAATAAAATATGGATAATTTGTGAAGCATTCAAAAAACACATGCATGAAAATTCAGGTCTAGGAAAATTTATTTCTAAAAGTTATGCACACTCAAAAAGTGATGGAAAATACCAAGAAAATGAACACTTTGATATTTGATTTTTTTTAAATAGTAAAAAAGTTCTAAAAATTCTCCAAAAAAAAGACATTTTTTCTCACTTGAAGATTCTTCTTCTCAACCATGTTTGTCTTTGGAAAAAAATATTGAGTTATTTGCACTTGTTCAAAGGTAGTGCACTTTGAGCACATGTGGAGGGTGGACAGATTACTATTTTTAGAAAATCTTTTCTTGGGCCTATGGAACTTTAGTAGAAGTCCTTGTATCTCAATTTTGAGCTTCAAATTCAGATTTTGGGGTAGAAAATAGTACTAAAAACCTTCAAAATGGCCAAGGTACTGAAGGTAGACACCCAATCGGGGGCAGGTTCAAAACAGTAAAATAATTTTGAAAATTTTGAAAAAATTACTCATTGTCTAAAACTATCACATGTACCTTCATTCCAAATTTCACTCCAAAAAATCAAACTATGCAAAAGTTATGAGCAAAAAACCACCTGTCCAAGGGCAAGGGGACAAAAAATAGGACAAGTGTTTCTTGCAATCACCCTTGATTGCAAGTTCAATGTGCCTAAACTTCAAAGTTCAAAATATGGGATGTTTTAGCCCTTCCAAAAGTGAAGTTTTGTCTTTTAACATTCTTAGACGAAAACACATTTGTTCTACAACTTGTATATTTTAGAACTTTTAGTTTGTAAGTTCACTTGGAAAATGAGTTGAAAACATATGTAAATTTTTCTAATCCAAAAAAACTTTCATACTCATCCTTAAGAAAATTATAAAGTGGAAGGTAGTACATTTAGTACATTGGTACTAGATGTAAGAAAAACTAAACTGGTAAAACTGCTAATAACATTCAATTACAAGAAAAATTGATTCATGAAAAACATATTAATTTTGGTGGTGGGTGAATGGGTGATTGCAAGAAACACTTGTACTATTTTGCGTCACGGTCATGTTGTGTGTGGAAGTTGTTTGGGGCCATAACTTTTTCAAAAATGCTCAAAAGAACAAAAAATATGAAAGCTTGCGAGCTTTTTGATAGTATAGAAAACGAACATGAATTTTTTTTCAATTTTAGTAAAATTACTTAAATGACCAAAATTGAATTTTGAATTTTTGATAATATATCACACTTGCAGTTTTGGTGTTTTCTAATATTATCGAGTACTTTTTTTGAAAAGTTAGGTCATGAAACTTTGTAGGGTGCTTTATAATATGGAAATGCAATTTTTTGAGAGAAGGATTTTTGATTGCCTATTGCAGGTGAGTTCTAGATTGGCCTAAAGTGAGCACCATTTGCAATGAATTTTTGAATAATGAAAAATGATTTTGGTGATTTTTTTTAAGACTAGACAATAGACATCCACATAAAATTGTTTCGAATGGACAATTTTTATTTTATTTTTGAAAATTTTATCCTATTTTTTACTAATTAAAATATCAAAGTATGTATTTTCTTGAGAATTGGAACTTTTCAAGTTCTCCTAGCTAGAGAATTTTTCTATACTTTTCCTTCCTAGGGTATCTTCTTCTTAAAGATATATACATAATTAGTCATGTTTTTTCTTTTAAATTTAAAATTAATTTTCTAATTTTAAAGTACTCTCGAAAAAATCAGCTAAACACAACAAAATCGACAGGTGTTTCTTGCAATCACCCTGGTAATCTTGGACCATTACTAAGGTTGTTACATTGAACAAGTTACTATTCATTTCTTGTCCAATTGGACATGTCCAATTTCTAAAATGAACTGAAGACATACATCTCATGTACAATGTGACAACCTTGACCATGACCAATTGACCACCTTCCTTAAATTATCACGGAGTACTATAAAGTATAAATAGTCCATTATTAATTAACTATT
Source organism: Pleurozium schreberi (assembly GCA_006891605.1). Taxonomy (NCBI): domain Eukaryota; kingdom Viridiplantae; phylum Streptophyta; class Bryopsida; order Hypnales; family Hylocomiaceae; genus Pleurozium; species Pleurozium schreberi. The sequence goes on from VACF01002342.1 coordinate 86,418, forward strand.
TCTACAATTTTCTATTTCCATACCTTAAGTTAAGCTGTTTTGTTTTAATTTATTTGTTAAATTGAGATCTCCTAGACCGTGCGTCTTCCAATTGCCCGTCGAAAAAACCTCGACGAGCAAGGGTGCACGGGCTTGGTTTCACACCCATTGGACCTCCTACGTCAAAGTGATTGAATTTCAAAGTTTCTATGAATCCAAAAATTAAAAAATTATTACTTTTACTTTGATTTTGGCTGTGAGAACGACACACGGGAGTGATGGGACACTAAAAGTCTAGTATTTCTAAAGTTCTCATTCTCACGTAGGTTTCACAACATGTAAGATTGTAAGTCAGATATTAACTAAATTTCGGAGAAGACCTCAAGTACTAGACCAAAGTCTGCGAAGCCATTTGCTTGATTTAGTATGCGGTAAATGTAATTCATACGGAACCAGACAAGTGCTCATACTTGGTAAAATCATGTTTTATTGCAAGAACTCTGCTGCGCACTAACTCGTTAAAGACAAACTACTAAACAGTAACTTACACAGCCTAGAAGGCGGGGAGTCATACTCCAGGAGAGAGACGACTAAATCAACATCCATTAGATGAAATCAAGAATCATCCATAATGGGATGTCATCAACTGTGAAGCTGTCACCGAATGGATGATCGCTTCTTCGTTCTTGACAGTGTCCGATTCATCGTTCCAATACTCCCACTCAATGTTCAAGAACGTACTGAAGCATCATCATCATACAAGTTCTCCCACTTGGTGATGTACTTTCTTGGAAATGTTGAGTGCCTCTCTGAGTTTGTGAAAAATCTCAGGGGTGAGTGGCTTCGTCAAAATGTCTGCTAATTGAAGTCGAGTAGGCACATAGACAAGCGTAACTTCTCCCTTCTGTTGAAACTCCCGAATAATGTGGAACATAACATCAATATGCTTTGTTCTCTTGTGAAACTCAGGATTGAGTACAGTGCGAATCGCCGATTGATTGTCAGAAAAAAGCGGAGTTGGATTCTTCTGTTGATACCCAAAATCGACGAGGAGTCTTCTCATCCATACAACTTCCTTGCTTGTGAGAGATGCTGCCACATATTCCGACTCAGTTGTGGAGCTTGAGGTGCAGAGCTGCTTCCTACTGAGCCAAACGACCGGTCCGTTGTTGACAATGAGCACGCTTCTATTTCGACTTTTTCGATCGTTCAAATCGCCCGCATAATCAGCATCCGAGTAAGCAATAAGGCTTTGATTTGGTTTGTTACCAGATGAATAACACAATCCAAAATCAGTTGTTCCTCTCAGATACTTTAAGATTCTTCGTACAGCAGTACAATGAATCTCTCGGTAATTGGTACTATATTGTGCAACAGCCGATACAGCACACGCAATATCAAGTCTGGAATGTGTTGCCAAATAAAGCAATGAACCCACAATTTCTTGATAAGGAAAGGAAGGGTTGATTTCACCGTCATCTTTCCTCGGGTAGCAAAGGTGTACATGTGGATCACTCGGCGTTGAAACTGGAGAAGCATCTTGAAATCCATATTTCTGTAAAATAGTCTCTGTATATCTTTGTTGATCGATAAACAACGATCGTCGAAATCTATTACGACTAATGCGAATCCCGACGTACACATCTGCATCGCCAACGGTGACTTCAAAAGTTGTCTTGAGATATGAGATCACTTTATTCAGCAACTGCTTATCTTTGCACATGGCAAGTCCATCATCCACCCACAAAACAAGCGTTAGTCTTGATTCTAACGTTGAAAAGAATAGGCAAGGATCTGCAAGACTTTGGATTAGATCGTATAGCTTCAAAAAGTCTGAGAAGGTTTTGTTCCACCCCCGAGCCGATTGTTTCAAGCCATAAAGTCCCTTCCGAATTCTACACACTTTGCCACGACTGCCGGGGAACCTGCGATACATTTCTTCTTCGAAACCCTGAGGTAGAGTCATGTAAATCTCTTCTAGTAATGTCGCATTTAGGTAGGCTGTTTTGATATCAAATTGAACTAGGTCGAAATCCTCTGCTCCTGCAATTGCCAACATCACGCGTATGGTTTCTGCTCTTGCTGTTGGTGCAAAAGTTTCTTCATAATCCATGCCATAGGTTTGAGTGAAACCTTTTGCTACTAAACGTGCTTTGAATCGTTCGATAGCTCCACTTGACTTGACTTTGATTTTGAACACCCACTTATTCTGTACAGCAGATCTCCCTTTCGGTAAAAACTCCATTGTCCATGTTTCGTTCTTAATTAACGAGTCAATTTCCTCCACCATAGCTTTCTGCCACTGCTCCTTAAATTCGCTTTTGATGGCTTGATTGTTTTTGGCTCTTCTGGAAGAATTGAAATTCTTTCAGTGCTAATCCCTTTAGCAATAGCTACGCATGATGTGGATAATGATGACCTGCTACAATTCATCTGCATTGGCTTTGTGGCATTGTATAGCTCATCGATAGACTTTGTTCGTAAAGTTGGATTCAACTCGTCATCAGAATCCAGTGATGAATTTGAACAACGGCTCCCACTGCTCCCACTGCTCCCAGTACCTCCATCAATTTGAATACTGCTTCCACCGCTATTAAAACTCCCACTGCTCCCAGCACTTTCGTTGGTTTGAATACTACTCCCACTGCTCCCATTATTTGCAATTACAGGTGTATCCTGTACGTTGATTTGTATTCCAACTTGTTGATCTACACATCGAGGTGAAAAAGTAGAGTCATGAACCTCAACACGTGGTACGGGAGTTGTATCGCAAGCATTTGGAAGAGTTAACGCAACCTCGATAGCTTCTTTACTACCACTTGCAGATATCTTGAATTGTGGATAACTTTCTTCATCAAAAATAACATCACGGCTCACTATGATCTTTCTTGCTTTTGGACACCAAAGACGATAGGCCTTTGTAGTAGCACAGTAACCCATGAAAATAGCCTCTCTGGCTTTGCTGTCAAGTTTTTGACGTCTCTGCTTGGGAATATGACTGTAGCATAAGCTTCCAAATTCTTTGAAATGACTGAGATCAGGCTTTTCACCATGCCATAGTTGGAACGGTGTGTATCCTTGTATCGTTCTACTAGATACACGATTGAGGATGTACACGGCTGTGTTAACAGCTTCTCCCCAAAATTCCAGAGGCATACTTCGGTGATGCAACATGGATCGCGCGCTCTCTACTATTGTTCGATTGTCACGCTCAGCAACCCCGTTCTGTTCTGGACAGTATGGAGCCGTCAAATCATGTTGAATGCCTTTGTTGGCCAAGTAATCTTGAAACTCCTTGGACAAATACTCGTTTCCATTATCTGTTCGTAGTTTTGATATTTTAACTCCTGTCTCGCTCCTGACTAGCCGATACAAGCTCCGGAATGATGTCAAAATATCTTGTCGGTTCTTCAAAAAGAACACAAACCTAAAACTACTATGATCATCCTTATACGTTATGAAATACCGATGACCTCCATGCGATGAAACTTGAAATGGACCTGAAATATCAGAATGAAAGAATTGGCCAGCTTTACACGCTCTTTTTCTCTCAATATTGGTAGGAAATGACGTTCTATGAATCTTTCCATGAGAACATCCTTTGCAAACAGATCTCAAGTCTGCTTTCTTGAAAGATGGTAATCCAATTGCAACATCATCCCTGGCCATTTGTTTCAACGTAGTAGTGTTCACATGGCCCAAACGATAATGCCATTTTTGCAATTCTTTGTCAGATCGAGAAATTGATGTCTGAGCATCAAAGCTTGACTCAGCCACACTGGCGAAACTCTGCTTTGTGACAGTTTCGATGTCCATGCGCCATAAACCATCATGTTTGTGCGCTGTCATTACTAATCTACCGTTTCCATCATCTGAAATCATTTTGCAAACATCTCGTACATGGAGAATTGCAACTCGTTGTTCTGTCAAACGGCTGGTAGAAATGAGGTTACGGCGTAGCTTTGGAACGTAAAGAACATTCTTAAGCTTAACTGAATTGATGGTGCCATTCACACTAGCTTGGACAGYAATATCCCCTACACCCCTCACATAAAGCTTGTGATCATCTGCTACTAACACGCTCCAAGTTCTGTCATCAATCTGTTGAAAATTTTGGAACCACTGTCTGTTATCTGTCATGTGCTCAGTCGCTCCTGAGTCAGCAAACCACAGATCATTTAATTCTTGTCGACTTGAACTGACACAAAATGCTTCACTCAAGGATGATGACGAATCTGTTGCAACTTCATGAATAGTGCTAGCACTAATATTAGCATGACTTCGCTTTCCTTTCTTTTTGCCTTTCTGTCGATGATTGCGGTGTGATCTCTTAGGTGACACTAATTCTTCCGAACTTTGACTCTCCATGCATTCTCTACCGAAATGACCTCTGAGTCCGCACTTGTAGCATCTAGAATGTTTCTTCAGCTTAGCTAATCGCTCTGCTCGTTCTTTCTTCTGTTCAACTGATTGAGAAGGCTTAGATGAGCCACTTGCCATGAAGAACGCTGTATCTGCTTGAGCATCTGATAATCCCTCTCTATCTTTTTTCTTGTTCTGGTACTTTACCAAACACATCTGCAGATTTGTTAAGGTTTGCTCTGTCGCAGGAGCACTGTCCCATGCAAGCATGAGCGGATCGTAAGAGGGAGGAAGACCACATCTAATCTTAGCGATTAATGACTTTTCAGTTATTGTTTCTCCAAGATCGTTAAGCTGCTTGTAAAGCTTTTGTAACGTACTGATGTAAACTGCAATGGAGTCTCCTTCACCTAATTTACAATTGAAGTACTTCTCCTGTAAAGCTATAACACACTCATCTGAATGCTTGTTATGATACACTTGAAGCTGTGTCCACATTTCAAACGATGTTTGACAATTTATCACTTCACGCTTGTGATAAGAATCGATTGATCCTAGAATGGCTACGATAGCTTGTTTATCTCGCTGTTCCCATTGGGCTTTTTCTACGACACTCATAGTATCGAGTTTCTTGTTTGTTCCGTTCACAAACGAGAACAAGTCACGAGAAATGAAAATGAACGTCATATGCATCTTCCATAACTCGAAATTTGTACCATCATACTTCTCGACTGTATAGATTTCTTTGACTGTTGACGAAGCAACTATGTTCTCTGCCATTCTTTATCAAACTTTTACAGAACTCGTATCCCTCTTGGACTAAGTATTCTCTAGCTTCCTCAGAATATCAATCTCTCAATCTCATACTCCTCTTGAACTATTCACTAGCTCCTCAGAATATTGATCTCTCTATATGTCTTACTCTCTGGACTAACTTTACCCTCTCTATTGACTCAAGAAGACTTTCCTTGCAACACAAGAAAAAAGAACGATCGCACAACTAACGTACAAACCGTGGGCCCATAACCTCTAATTCATACGGAACCAGACAAGTGCTCATACTTGGTAAAATCATGTTTTATTGCAAGAACTCTGCTGCGCACTAACTCGTTAAAGACAAACTACCTCCCAGCCAAGGCCGTCGGTTGCATCATGCTGATTATCCATCCCTATGCTATCCATTGTCAAAGCGTACTCTTTGGACTATCTGTCTATCGACGCACATGCATGGTGTTGCAGCGATTAATTTACCGTAGCGCGCGGTTGAACCGCCTGAATCGAGCGAGCTAGAAGTCTACACGAATCCTAGAATTCGAGCGTGCAGTAGATGAATGTCACCATTTGGTGTAAGTTGCGCCAGTCGAACGAACTTGTCATCACAACCTGGAGATGTTCCTGCACTCCATACGTACSTACGGTAGTCAGTAGTCAGTAGCATTAGCTTCTCTTCCCAGGCAGATGAATTTGCACAAGGCACGACCTAGCTATTGGTGAAATCAGGGGATCGTTCGAAATGAAAAGACTATGAGGCATGCAAGCAAGCAATGAAAAGTATACCTGTGGGCTGTGGCCAATCCAAAAGTTCGAAGTTGACGAGGGTGTGCGCCTGCTCATGGCGTGGACTGTCCGACCCTAGCGCTGCGAGTCTAGCTCCACCGGAAAAAGAATGCTTGCTGAAGGACGATCACATCACAGGGAATACTCCCGGAGTTCCGTGTGAGCTCAGCGATCGGGAATTAAGGCAATGATGTCCCTTGCGCTCGCAAACTGCAAAACGTACGGGACTGGCAATTAATCCGAACAGGAGAGATCGGAAACCTCGCTTTTCATGGAAGACAGTCAAGACATCTCAACTGGAAGAGCTCCATCGTTCGAGAATTATGCTTGCAAACATGGACCCAAGTAGTCGGAGAGCAATGCGGTCCTTTGCCTGCCCCGATCTAATTAACCAGGCTCAGTTCTAGCTCCTGAACATTGCAGGACACAATATATAATTATCTTCACAAGCKTCAAGCCTTGACGTCTCGTCGGTATGTCTGGTTTGGAGGATGAATGAAAGTTGGCTAAACCCAGAAAAGTGTCATCCCTACTAATGCAAAAAAATCACAATGAAATTTTTTTTTTTTTTTTTTTTCTTTTCTTGCATATAAGCTTATACTAATTACTAAAGTAGGACATTGTCATTAGTAAAAAAAAATGAAATCTACAAGGGGCTGTGAGTCATGAATAGCAAGGAACGAGAACGAGAAGGGAACGGGAGCCAAAAAAATTTCATTTTTGTTTTAACCAACGAACTGCAGGGCTTGATTAGTGCTGGACGTTTCAATTAAATAAATAAAAAATATATTACTATTATTTTTAAACAATTTAAAAAAAATACAGAATTACAAAAAATTTAGATCTGATGTGGCATTAGTGAGACCATGTCAGACCGCTATTTTTTTAGATTATTATTTTAGTATTATGTCAATTATTTTTATGAAGTAATATTTTCTTTAAATTAATATTTTTTAAATATTTTTTTATTATATTTTTTTAATGTTTTAATGTTATTAATGTTTTTATTATGGCCACTATTCATCATTGATCATGATAAGTGGCCATTGTCCCTCAAAACRAGCTCTCAGTTCCTTTAAGTCTTTAACCCCTAAAATTTTACGACTATGGTTTTACCCGAGGAGACCAGCAGGAGGATCGACCCCCTCCTCATCAAGGCGCAAAAGGAATGCATGGGACTTGCCGATTGCGGAGGACACAGCCTGAAAGTGAGGACCCATCAGAGGGGGAGGAATACTCCGAGGAGGAGAGGGAGTATGGGGACATTGAACCCCTGGATTTGGAGAGGTGCACTCCACCTGTAAATCCCTCTCAAAGTGTTCGGGGGTCTTCGACTTCTTGAGGGCAACCTGTGGAAGTGCCGAGGGCCAGCACGCCTAAGGACGCAATGACACAGAGGAAGAGTAATATGAAGTGTCCGTAAGTTACTATGTTTGTGGATAAGACAGCCTGATTACTTGCCCTGAAGGAGAGGATGCACCAGCTCTAAGGGAACTGAGAAAATTACATTCAAAGCCTCAAAGGTGAGATGGGCACTGATCGAGGACCCATTGAAATTGAATGTTGTCCGTGCTTGGAGCCCGCTGCATTGACCTTCAATTTCGTTTCTTTAAATTAGCGATAATATTCCACAAGTTAACTGTTATGAGGTATATCTTCACGAAGGTCACAAACTAGAACTGGGCCGTGTAGATTTGGGGTTCACGCCGCTCCTCCTGAACCGCACCAAAGGAAAGGAATGGAATGTCGCCAATTAATTTAGCTCGAAATTAACGTTATTACGAATTAGCCTCGGTAGTCTGGCATGTGAGGCTAATCTACTGAGCAGGTTGAGGGCGAATAGCTGTGGATGATCTAGCAAGTTGGGAAGGCAAATAAAAGGGGGTTCCAACCAGAGATTGAACCATTATTCAATCTGCGATTTTGTGCTTTGAAGACACTCCACTGCTCTGGGTCGCTTCTTGGGTAGGGTCGTTACAACAGGTACTTTCAACCTTCGGTTCATTTGGTTTCTAGGTTGAGTTTACTAGAGCATTGGTGGTGCTGGAAATAAATACGCACATTCTGTCGATCAATTAGAGGCATGCATTGACTGCTTTGGGAGAGACTTCGGAGACCTTCCAGTGATCGAGTTCTGCACGTCATATTTGAATTGATTGTACATGTTGCAGAATTGGAGCTAGCAAGCGTTGGTTGCATCCACGAAGGTCACGGACTGCCGACGCACGTACCTCCAGGTCCTTCCATGGAGAACCAAAAGGAGAGAAACCTACTGCGCCGGGCTGAGTTGATGAGCAAGCATCGCCACATCATTGCCAAAGTTGCGAGGGAGAAGGAGCTGGAGAGGGACAGAGAGGGAGAGAGGGAGAGGGAGATGAAGAAGGAGCGCGAGCTGGAACGCATCACCAAAGCCAAACAAGTTGCAGCAGTTCGTGAGCAGAATCAGAATCTACTGATGAACAGTAACAAGAATGTGCGAGCGAGGAGGAATGGTCGTCTAGGGATCAAGTATCGACCCCAAGTCAGAAAGACGGCCCGGGGGGCATCCAGAGGCGGTGCCGTGAGCACTATGGGGGAGATGAAGAAGCCCGTGGAGATTGCGGACGGGACCTCCAAATATCGCTTGCTGGTGGCTGCGATTTCGGAGTTGTATGGCTCACGATCTATTTTCGAGTCCTGACGGGACCGATCGAGCTCGAGTTGGTTCAGGAGACTGAGGAGGAAGACGTATCGTACAGGAGTTACCTGCTTAATTGAAATCGATGAAGTAGCAAGTTCCCGGCCCCCKGTCCATGACAAAGACAAGTGTTCATCTTCGTTGCAATTGAAAGGCTGAATCAACATGCTAGTATCGTCAATAAATTAATAATTTCGTTACTTTGACTACATTCTGGAACCGCAAATTGTGACATGTACGAATCTTCAGGGCATGCAGAAACTAGCTAGGATCGGATAGGTGAATGTGGATCATTTGAGTTCAATTTCATGAAACTGAGGTTATGGTGTCAATTGATCAATTTGTTTTATTTGCAATGGGCTATGGAGAAGTAAAATCGTGTATTCAAGACCAGAACTGGAATATATAAATCTCTGACCCTTAATTTGGCAGCTTAAGTGCCGTAATTAATCATTATCTCTGTGCTCGATCAATCAGTCTGCCCTGCTCTTGCCTGATGACTGTGGTTTTAGCAGCTAGATATCGACAATGTTAACATGTACATCGGATGTAGTTTTGCTTAATCATGTCATAGCTAGCACAGAGCCAAACATCGGATACTGCAACGAGTCTCTTTCTAATAGAATTGAATTCTACGATGAACTTGTCTGCACCGCACCGTCAACTGTTTCAAGAAATTAAAGAATAATTACTATCAAGAAAAGAATAATTACTTGCTTAGACCATCAATTTCTGAAATTCAATTGGAATAAGATTTAATGCGCACAACTCAAATCCGATTCAATCAGTCTAACATCGACAATCTTCGTTAATGCTATCTACAATTACTGATTCATGAAGTTATGGAGGGTAATTACCGGCCACCCAATTCAAGCTGCAAATGTGTCTGGACTCTTTACCGCACACGAAATCAAGCAAATGGCTTCGCAGGCTTTGGTCTAGTACTTGAGGTCTTCTCCAAAATTTAGTTAATATCTGACTTACATGTTGTGAAACGTACGTGAGACCCTAAACCTTAGAAATACTAGACTATTACACTAATGATGGTAAATAGTGTTACCTACACTAATTGATTTAAAATAGCCATAAGTTTTTACTCTTAATGAATATTTTTACCAACTATAGGTATAGAGTTTTTAGTTTTTTACAACTACAATAGTACTAGGATCCATGCACTCCGTAAAAATATTCATGAAGAGTAAAAAATTATAGCACTTCTAAAATAGTTAGTATGGGTAACACTATTTATCATCATTAGTGTAGTGTGCCATGTGTCTCTGTCACAGCCAAAATCAAAGTAAAAGTAATCATTTTTTAATTTTTGGATTTGTAGAAACTTTGAAATTCAATTACTTTGACATAAGAGGTTAGAGGTCCAATGGGCGAGATACCAAGCCCATGTAGTCATGCACCCTTCCTCATCGAGGGCTTTCCGACGGGCAATTGGAGGACACATGGTCTAGGAGATTTCAAGTTCTCAACTTAACAAATAAAAACAAAACAAAACAACTTAAGGTATGGAAAAAGAAATTGTGGAAATATTTAATTAATGATGGACTATTTATACTTTATAGTACTCTGTGATAATTTAAGGAAGGAGTACTAGTCTTTCTTGCAATCACCCTTAAGTAATTTTACTAAAATTGAAAAAAATTCATGTTTGTTTTCCATACCATTAGAAAGTTTGCTTCCAAATTTCTTGTTCTTTTGARCATTTTTGAAAAAGTTATGGCCCCAAACAACTTCCACACGCAACGTGACTGTGACATAAAATAGTACAAGTGTTTTTGCAATCACCCACCACCAAAATTAATATGTTYTTTATGAATCAATTTTTTCTTGTAATTGATTTTTCTTGTGATTGAATGTTATGAGCAGTTTAGTTTTTCTTACATCTAGACATCTAGTACCAATGTACTATTTTCCACTTTAAAATTTTTTTAAAGATGAGTATGAAAGTTTTTTTGGATTAGAAAAATTTACATATGTTTTCAACACATTTTTCAAGTGAACATGCAAACTAAAAGTTCTAAAATATACAAATTATAGAACAAATGTGTTTTCGTCTAAGAATGTTACAAAACAAAATTTCATTTTTGGGGTGATTGTAAGAAACACTTCACGATTTTATCTAAAAAACGCAGTTTTTGGCCACAGTACTAGCAGAGTAGCAGTACTCAGTCGTACTACTAGAACTATGTGTCAATGTCGCGCCTATCAATGTACACCGTTGATTTTGGACGCTTACGGATCTATGCCGTTGATTTAGTACTATATTATACTATGTATTACTATAGAGTGCTACAGACTACTACAGAAGCCACTGGGAGCAGAAAATAACAAAAAAAGAGTATGTGGACCTTTTCATTTTTAATAATTAAAAAAAAACTACAAAAATTATTAAAAAAAATTCGTATTGCTAGAGAAGATTGCGCTTGTATTGCACTAAAAAAATCATGTAGGAAATTTTTTCCCTCTTCATAGCCTTTGCGCAAAGGAAGGTCACTTTGACCCCATATGTGCAATCGACATATTGCTATTTTCATAAAAAAATCATCATGAATCCTTTCAATGTTAATAGACCTCCAACATATCTGATTTGTGGCTTCTAATTCACATTTTTGGGTCAAAAATAGGACTAAAAACACCCAAAATGGTCAAGGTAGACACCCAATCGGAGGCAGATTAAAAATAGTGCACTATTTTTAAAAATTTGAAAAAATTACACAATGTCTGCAGCTACCACATGTACCTCAATTTCAAGTTTCATCCTAAATGGACAAAAAATGCAAAAGTTATGAGCAAAAAACCACACGTCTAAAGGCAAGGGGACAAAAAAATGGACAAGTGTTTCTTGCAATCACCCTTTGGAAGGGCTAAAAGGTCTAAAACAGCCCATATTTTGAAGTTTAGGCACATAATTGAACCTTGCAATCAAAGAGTATATTAATTGTAAGTATTTAGAAAAATTTATTTTGGAACCATTAGAAAAATATACTTGTGTTTGGATTTGTTAAAACAATTAATAATAATGAAAAAATTTAGCCTAACTTTGGAGACTGTATATATTATATACATAAATAAACAGTCTTGGGCCTCTAAAGTCTCAACATATAAAGTTAGGGACTAATCCATCAATGACATATTAAAGACAAAATCTTGAGAATATTTATACTTTGTCGACTTGTCGTATCAAAAATCAATAATCCTTATGAAATCAATTTTTTAAGATAAGACTTCAAATTTTTTTAGATTTACTGCACATTTTATTATTTTAATCTTAACAAAATGAACTATAGATTTCTGATTGCTATCAAGCAAGACATCTCCAATGACAATTTCAAGTTAATTGGATTCATACTTCAAAAGTCATAGTAGATGGCAACTCTCCCATTCCAAGTGTGACTCAAAATAGTACTAGTCTTTCTTGCATTCATCCTTTAGCACTTTATAATGATTTTTTCTCAAATCTTCAATTTTGGAGATGAATCATGACGTTTAGGGGTTAATTTATCAAAAATAATTAATATTATCTAAGGGCCACTTCACACTATGACCAAAGGTTGAGAGGCCATCGATTTCCACCAATCAGATTACAAGAAACCTATAATTCAGCAATTTGATTGGTGAAAATTGAAGGCCTCTCCAACTTTGACCTTAGTATGAAGTGTCCGTAAGTTTCCTTGACTACAATCATGCATGGGGCAAACTTAGCTGTGTCAAAGATATAGTTACAAGAGTCAAGCTGCCAAACTGTCAAAGGTTTATTCTAGTTACGGCGGCCAATAACTTACAAAATTTTGCAACGTTCATTTTTTCACGTACTTCTTTTTTGTACCCTATCTTAACCCCTTTAGGATGTTAGATAGCAAAATACAATGTGGATACGTTACAGGTCCTCTATACAATCTAGATTTGGGACATGTAAAATTGGTTTGCTAGGGCCAAAAAATTAGGAGGTATGTCAATATGTGCATAGCTTGCTTTGTAACTTTTTTAAGATATTTAAGTATAGAGAAAAAATCAGAGTATTCACTGAAAATACGTAGAATGTGTTTTTTGCCTAGGCATAATTTTTACCCCTTTATTCTTTTAATTTATAGTTTACTCCAAAACTTTGCCAAGGTGTTTATAATTTCATGTTTTGCCCAATACGTCAGGGAACCATCACGAAAATATGAAATACTGTCCAGAAACCGAGGCCCAGGTATGGTTCACATCCTACAGGGGTTAAACAGATCGATTGACTAAACCTCAATTGATTAATGTCTGTGAATTAGTGGTAAGCTTATATATATTCCAATATTGTGGCTAGTTCCAGGTTTCAGGATCGCCCAGCAGGAACTTAACTCCATAGGTGTCCAACCCTAGTTTGTGGCCTAAGGATATATGCCCGGATATACAGTATATATGTCACAATTTTCAGTTCCAAACAAAGGGGTCTCATAAGTAGTTCCCGGCCGGGTTTTTTTTAGGCAATTAAATGCCCAATTTCTTAAAAAAAAATGTCTAGCTTCAAGCCTGTAGAAAAAAAAAGAGGATAAATGAGTGAAAAAATGCCAGACAGAAATCGTGGCCTTGTACACTAATGCCACAATATTTCCTAAACCTCATTTCATTTGTCATACAAAGCCAATACATACAAAAATTGCATACAAAAATTACATGGGTGATTGCAAGAAACAGTTCACGTTTTTGTCTCAAAAACGCAGTTTTTGGCCACAGTACTAGCAGTACTCAGTTGTACTACTAGAACTATGTGTCAGTGGCGCGCCTATCAATGTATACCATTGATTTTGGGCGCTTGCAGATCTATGCCGTTGATTTAGTACTATACAGTACTATGTAGTGCTATGGAGTCCTATAGAAGCCACTGGGAGCAGAAAATAGGAAAAAAGGGGTATGTGGACCTTTTCATTTTTAATAATTCAAAAGAAATTAAAAAAGAAATTAAAAAAAAAATCCATTTCGCTAGAGAAGATTGCGCTTGCATAGTTGCATTGCACTAAAATATTCATGTAGGAAATTTTTTTCCTCTTCATAGCCTTTGCGCAAAGGAAGGTCACTTTGACCCCATATGTGCAATCGACATATTGCTATTTTCATAAAAACTCATCGTGAGTCCTTTCATTGTTAATAGACCTCCAACATGTCCAATTTCTGGCTTCTAATTCACATTTTTGGGTCAAAAAAAGGACTAAAAACCTCCAAAATGGTCAAGGTAGACACCCAATCGGGGGCAGATTAAAAATAGTAAACTAATTTTTTAAAATTTGAAAAAATTATTCAATGTCTGCAACTACCACATGTACCTTCATTTCAAGTTTCATTCTAAATGGACAAAAAATGCAAAAGATATGAGCAAAAAAACACTTGTCCAAGGGCAAGGGGACAAAAAAAGCACAAGTGTTTCTTGCAATCACCCACATATTCAAAATTACATACTCTAAATTGGCCTCTTTCAGTTAAAGCCCTACAAGTGTCTGAGCCACACAACTCAAAAGCTCTTGAAAGGAAGGCCACCTAACCATTTGTCCGAAAAAAAAAAAAAAAAAAAAAAAAACTGATTCCAGGTGTTAAAATTCCCTGTGAGTCTTAAGGTAGGAGGCTCAAACTCGGACCAGGCATTTTGAATGGAACATGCCTCAAAGGTACATTCTGCTTTCTTCAATTTATCAAAATGTACCAACTGTGTACATTTCAGGAGGTGGTCGCTTTTAGAGCCCTATGGTGTTTTGACTTCAAAATTTCATAACTAATTCCATGAAGCTTCAAAAAATATGAAACGACTTCAGCCACATGTCAATTCTCCTTGTCTTTCAAGGAAAATTTATTGAAAAATATTTCAAGGTGTATCACTTCCTCCATCGAGGCTCTTGGTCTTGCATCCTTTACTGGCTGCATGCATTAACTTCGGGTTGAATATTTACTATTTTCTTCATTCGTATGCGTTTTGGTTACTTCGTGTTCTCGGCACCGACAAATCCCATGGCTAGTACGGAAGGGAACGTAGAGGGGCCACTTATTGTTCCACAGAGTGTACGTAGCAATTATATTATTCGAAAGTCTATCAAGGACAAGAACCGGAAGCGCAGGGTTAACATTCACCAAAAGCGCTGGCATGTGTTGAACAGTGCGGAGCACCCTGCTTTTAAGGGGTGGAACGAGGAGGATGAACCATGGACAGTGCAAATTTGTGAAGAATACATCGAATGGTGTCACATCGGGAAGTTGTTTCCAGCATGGCGGCATCATCACAATTGACACAACAACAAGGCAAATCTGAAGTATTGTGAAAGTCCAGCTTTCGTTCAAAGGTGCGTGGAAATTTGGCAGGTCCTCTACAAAGCACCTTTTGTAGAGAGGAATGAAGTCACTCTCTGCATTGCTTGGAGAGCATACATTGAGGTGGTTCTGAAGAAAGAGGTGGATTGGTCCATGCTCAAGGAAAGCACATACGTGCAGCGTCCTAAAATTGGATTAATACCAAGAGGGGTTTTGAAATTTCCGGAGGGTGGACTTGGACCAATTCGAAGTGATCCAGAAAACAAGAATACGGATGAACCTAAAACTGAGGAATCTGAAAAGGACAACGATTTTGATGGCACAAGAGCTCCAAAGGTAGCTTGTATCAAGGATCCAATTGTCCCTCCAGCGGAAATTGAAGTTCCAAATGTTGAAGGAGCTTCATCATCACGAGGTCGGAAAATCAGACAGCCGAGAAAGGTTCGACGCTCGACTACTCGAATTGGACCTGGGTCAGCCTCAACAACAATTGCCAACACATTAGTGCCACCGCAAAATGTGACCAGTGTCTTTGACTTCGAACCGAATGATGAAACGCCTACGGATGCAAGTATTCGTGTTTCCATTCTTCAATCTGAAGCGGATCCAACCACAGCTCTTTGTAAGGCTCTTGACCTCTTGAAGACTAAAGACACCACAATTGCTTCACTCCAATCTGATGTGAGGAGATTGCAATCTGATTTGGAACAGAAGAACACTCTCATTTCCCAACAGGCTAAAGAATTGCAACGCCTTCGAGAAAAGGAGCATGAGACTATTACTTTGTCAGATATGGATGAGGGCTTCATTGAACATGATCCAAACCATTTGGACAAGGTTGTAGGGAACATTGCAAGCGGTCTCATCCAATGTTCTCCTCCAGCTGGCAAGCGTATGAAGCGTTCTTCATTTATGCCAACTATGCTTTTTCCTACCATCATGGAGAATGTTGTCGTCCAAACAGATGATGTTCACAAAACTCAAGATTCACTTTCATTTCCTATAGTTCCACTTCCAGTTTCGTCAGTGAAGAAACTAGGCCTTCAAGAGGAGAACAATACGCTTTGTGCACGGTTGACTGAGCTGGCATCAACGTACTATCATTGGAAGGTTGCATGTATTCTCTCAGTGGACAGATCACAGCAAGTTGCCAAGGAGTTGGACAAAGTTTCAAAGAACTTTGTTGCTAATGCCCCTAAACATGAGAATGGACTCACATCTTGGGCATTGCTAGAGGACATGTTTCCCGAGAACATGCCCACGTTGGATATGACAGAAAATGGGGGGATTGATTGGGCACAGATTGGTTGGAACCACAAAAAACAAATGTCGTGCCACGTCGATGAAAAACAACGACAACTTCTATGGCCGAAGCTTGCAACATTTGTTTGGGACCATACAAAATGTCCAATATGTCTTGAAGAATTTGGCCCAGAAGGAAGGTGGGCACTTGGATCATGCGTACACGTACACCATCCTCAGTGTCTGATTACGCAATGTCTAATTCGGCGACGTTGCGTGATTTGTTCAGCCCCATTTCATGAGCGTTTATATGCCATGTCCAATTTAATGACATACATGCCACCCTCATGGGAACACGGTGCTGATACAACGGCAGAGACGAGATTATGGGGTCGGGACTTGCTTTGGAGCTGGCAACAAGGCCAACATGATCAAGATAGGGGAACTGCTAGCTCCCAATTAAATTGGGAAACCGACCCGGCTGAAATCGTTCACGTTGCATCTAAACTCATGGGAAAAGGCGTACACAATGAAGGGAAGAGGGCCTTTTTTTTCCAATGCGTTGGTGGATACTTTGATAAGAAATCCTAGACCTTCAAGTGGGGCCAGCATCCGGAATGTCACCGTTGGAATTTCRATGGGAAAAGAGTGAAGGACCAGACTATGAATACCTCTGAAGTAGAGCTGACTAATATGGCATTGCTCAATTCCACGTACGGGCCATACTACATGATTCAAACACTGGACTATTTGTTGGAGCAACACTTGCCGCAGACCATGAAGACCCTTGAAGCCTTGAAGGATTCCAACGTTTTGGAATCCATTCTGAATGCAAATGGACCAGCTTCGTGCACTCGTGCCAAATGCAAGATTATAGTTGGAGAGTCATCCATGCACAAGTGTGGCGAATCAAGCGGTGCCCAAGGAGATTCGAATGTTTAGAATTGAATTTCTAAACAACAGTTCCATTTCCGGCTTTCATGTCTTCAACATCACATCTCGTAATACTATACTATAATTATGTTTACAAAGGCTCCTACTATAGGCTAATTTATACCCATACTTGCATTATACAATGCTATTCCTTGTCTTAGATTCCAGCAACTCGGGTTTATGGATTGTTTATTTATAACAATTTTGTATTGCTTTCATTTTTAATACATACTACTTTTATGGCTTTATGTTCTTGTGAGAAATTTTTTTGTCAGTACTTGGGCAAAAAATGATTGACATGATTTCTATTGATAAATATTTTTCGCTAATGTTTTAGAGAAAAGGTCTTCTTATTCTCATATCTTATAACAAAATCTCCTTTGTTTTTGGATCAATGATGAAAGTAGCATTTAATTGTATGTTTTGGAAAAAAAAGTCTTTTTGTACGGTTGAACTCTTGAAGAGGAAATACGCTTTGATCACAAAGTCCTACTTACAAAGACCACTTGTTTTTTTTCTTATGAAGGAAATACTTAAGCACAAACAATAAAAAAATTGTGGATTACGAGCTTTTTCCCATTAATATTTTAACAAAAGAATATAGAAAAAGTAGGTGTCATCAATTCATCATTTTTATAAAAGAAGTTCTTCATTATCAATTTGTCCTTTTGTAGACAAATGCTTTCGCTTATTTTTATATTCTTAGACATCCAAAANCCATGTAGTAATAAACCAATTACTATAGAAAAAAACATGTAATTATCCATCCTAGGAAAAGAATGCTTATTTTTTGTCTTACATTCTGAGGTGTACATATTTGGTGATTTTTTTCATAGTTAGTCTCCAAATGAACGGGTGCTTTTATTCTCTTCAATAAAATACTAAACCGTAGGAAACTAAAAATGTTAGTAACTAGGTATCCTCATTATTTTCAAAAAAGGGTTCAGTCCAATAATGCAAGAAAGCAATGGTGCAAGACCTCTCATATAAAAGCCTAAACTCAAAAACATGTCACATTGAAATGAAACAGATACTCTGATTTTTATATTTCTAATAAAGAGTCATTTGTCATTCTAAGCCAAATGAAACAATGCTCATATTTTCCTGAACTCCATAAACAATTTATGGCTAATTAATTAAGAGAGCGGGTATAACCATATAAGGACTCTTACTAAAATAATATTGAATTGTTTAAACTTTAAAGAAAAACAAAAAGTCACCATTTATTCTCTTATGAGCAAACTTTGTAAATTGTAATGAAGATATGCATGGTCATTTTTTCAGAAAGAAGTCTATGGTTTTGTAATAATCATAGAATTGGGTGATTATCTTTTGCCAATAAAAATGTTCATTGCTTATAAATTATAAAGCATGAGAAGATTTTCCATATTCCATATTTTTCACATCACTCTTCCATATACAATAAATCAAAGCCTTACATGTTCACAAAAATCTAATCTTTGCGGGAAAAGAAAACACCAAATTAATTCAAATTCATGTGATTTTCTCTAGGACAATTTTGGTTGCCCTTGTTGATTTATTCTAGAGATAGGCAGGCATAAGTGCACAACTTTTGCTAAAGTGTACTGATTGAAAATTTTTGGATATACTCAGGAAGAAAATATTATTTAAAGTCTTAAAAAAAATTTGAAAAATCCATTACGAAATAGGATACCATAGAAGCCTATAAAAAATGCCAAGCGTTCCATCCAAGGTTGCTTGAACGGGAAGGGGTTCTATGAATGAATTCTTTAGGGTCTTGGAAGAAGACAAATCGATGATATCAAAATGGGAATAAACGTACTGTTGTTTTGTAATTTGTAAAAGTACCTGCCGTGGCCCATGGACATTATTGTTTCACTCATTGAAATTTAAAACAAATTTMAAACTTCTAGCTCAGCCAACATGGGGTGGAGTGAAAAGGAACAAGCCTTGTTTCCAACATTAGGATGAGTGGCATGTTAACCATCATACAATATTCTTGCGGCAATTCCAAAGTYGTAATTGCTTTCACCTTGGATGACTTACTAGTTACTACAAAAAAACAAATTACGCTCCTTCTCCCTTCTGTCCTTCACAGTTTATTATTGAATTACAAAAAATATATTTGTTTTATTAGGAACATTTTATTTGAAACTCCTATTGTAATTTGTAATTTGTAAACCAAATTTCATGCATTTTTTTGGAATTGTACAACACATAGAAGAAAATTAATAAGCAAAAACAAGTTGAGAATGATTGAAAATACTACATTGTTTAGAATTTTTTTATGGAATTCAATTCTCCGCTATGAAGATTTACAGCTCAAAACGGTGTAGTGCAAAAATTTTAAGTAAAAAATGTTTAAAGTCAAAATCTGGTCCCGCAATGTGCTGGAAAACTTGTTTTTTACACTTTAAACACAGATATCTTGCAATATGTGCGATCCAAAATTATGAAATTTTTGCCACAAATTCTCATACCAATTAGGTGTAAGATCCTACAACCAAATGTGAAAAGAATTTTATTTTTATTTTTATTTTTTTGCTATAGAAATGGCAGTTCTGAGTGTTTTCTGGCAAACAAAAGGACTCGATCCTTTAGGGGTTAACTGTTGGATTTTAAAGAAATTGTGTACCAAATCATTTTGAGGTGACATGACATAACAAGTGATTATATTTGGCACTCATGATATTTTATTCATTAACCTTACATTTCTTTACAATAACTATAGAGCCCCCTCTAGAAAATGGTGCAACCCACAATTAATATTCACACGAATAATTTTCAAAATTGAACTTTGTTAGCATTCATTTTCAAAATCAACCTATTAAATTTATTGTTTCATGCAATCTTGATCAATACACAGAATTTGAATTTGAATGACGGAAATTTCACTTTTGGTATATTGTTTTGTGTATTTTACATTACGGTATATGATAATTGTTTGAAAAATATTGCTAATGAATATTTTAAATTTTACTATACAAATCATCCAATAACATCTATTCAACATTTTTTTTTGGAATATAACAAATTACGTATGAACAAATTTACTCCACACATAATTCAATCATGTAAAGGTGTGACTATCTACCTAAAAGAGAAAATACACCCTTAGTCCATTAAATACCCCCCCCCCTCTCCAAAAATTTATAAGACATTCATTGTTTTAAAATAAATGCTTACCCTTGAAATCATCGTGGATTTCTCAAAAAATCACAAGCTGTTGATCTTGTAAGATTTAATTTGAGCCGTCCAAATAGGAATATGGGTCCRGATAGGAAATGAATACTAAATATAGATACTATACTTTACATAAATACGTACTGAATATTGGGTACAAGTATAGATATGGATACAGTATTCGATATGGATACGAGATATGCGATGAATTGTCCCATATTGTTTGWCAATTAAATTTGTTTMTGAAAATTACAAAARGGGGAAGGAGGGTGGGGGAAAGGAGATGAAAGATTTTAAATTTTTGGGCTTGTGGGGACATGCCATGTGTACCCCCCTACATGAAATTTGATGAAATTTAATTTACTTAATTGAGTTGGGTGCATTSTCACTATCTACCCCAAAGAAAAAGTACAATTAGTGAAGCAATCATTAATCAAACATTTATTACATAGATTTTTCTAAATAATTATTTCAATTTACTAAGTGACTCTTGTATTATGACTACTATTTTACCTTTCATTGTAGTGGCAACATTGTTTAGCCAAACTAAAATCGGAATTTATTAGTAAATCCTTCACATTGAATTCTATATTGGTATAACATTTTACATTAGTAATGTTTTTTTTTCTTTTAAAATAAAATGTTAAATAGATATTTATAAATAGTATTTTAATTTACTAAGTGACTTCAAAGATTGAAGTTCCATAAATGGACTATATATTCTAATATTCAATCCCCATGTTGTACAATTATTAACCCCTAAAGGACCAAGACGTTTTTTCCGACAATGAACGCTCAAAACGACCACTTCTATTGTAGATAGTAAAAAAAGATCTGATAACTACTCCATATTGTATTTGGACTTCCAACCATAAGATCTTACACTTAACTAGCATGGAATTTTGGTCATTGGCTCATTGCCTTGCTATTGAATATGACAAAGCCTCACGACCATCATTTCAACGCGTTTTTTTTGGCTTGCTTGAAAATTAGGCAACAAAAATTCTATTTTAAGATTCTATATGTGGAATGTGATGGTCAATACACATTGCTTTCTGTGGTAGAAAATGCTTTCATATATTCATATACTCTATTACAAAATGAGAGCCTCACAATGTGCTCAACAACTTCCCATAAACCCTTAAAAAAAGAAATTCAAATGATATTTATTATTATAGAGGCGAATCACGCAAAACACTTGTCGGGGGCTTCATGTACCATGGAGGCCCCATGACCAAATTCACCACCTCAGTACATGTTGGTCTCTTCTTTGGATCTTCATTTGTAAGTTGCCCGACCTTCATTGCAAAATACCTACAAAATTCAAATGATATTTATTATTATAGAGGCGAATCACGCAAAACACTTGTCGGGGGCTTCATGTACCATGGAGGCCCCATGACCAAATTCACCACCTCAGTACATGTTGGTCTCTTCTTTGGATCTTCATTTGTAAGTTGCCCGACCTTCATTGCAAAATACCTACACGCATCAACAGTCGTGAACGTGTCTTGGTCAAAGTTGTCCATATCACCAATCTTCATGCTTTCCATCAGCTTCCCAGCAGAGTACGAGTCCGACTGCTTCGTATATATATGCCTTGATTGCATAATCGGTATGCTTGTATCAGAATTAGGAGGCCCGTACGTATAAAACAACTCTGGAGCCACCCACCAACGTCCCTTTTGTTGCTTCTTTGTCTCATTGATCAAAGGATATCTATAGTGCAATGGGGCTTTTTCATTAACACGACTTGTAATTCCGAAATCAGAAATTCCAATGTTGATTATCTCATTCGAATAATCGGGATAGTGCAACAATATATTCCTTGGAGACAAATCATTGTGTAACACCAATGACTGGTGTAGCAGATGAGTCACATACACTAGAGTCCACGCCAACTTCGCCTTGTGCCGCCGAAAAAGGCTAACTTCCTTTTGTTTTTCCTCAGGAAGTTCCCTGATGAGATGCATTTCGTGCCATTCACACGTTGGTGACACCTTCTTATTCAAATCCAGTAACTCACCCAAATGACCTCCATTCCACCACAATGTATACGCTTCCATTGTTTTAGAGTTAATGGCAAAAATCTTGATTAGGCCCGCATGATTTAAGGGGCACACTAGTGCCTCTATAGACCGTTCCACCCTTTGATCACGCAAGTCCTTCGTTTTTGGCATTTATCCTGCTAGAGCAATGTATGGTGGGACGGTGTCTAGACCTGTAATGCAAACCTTGCGCACCTTTCCATGCCCACCTTTACGAACGAATCCACTAAGGACCTCCACCTTTGCTGAGGGTGGGATCCATATGAGACTCATTCCACCATCCTTCGCAAATGCAACCTTCATAGCTTCGTTTCTCCACTTGAAACCCCTTGCTCCTTGCTTTGACAATTTCTTCGCTGCAGTATGCCACCACTCCATCTTGGCCCGGAATTCTTTTGTTTCCCCATCTTCCACTTGTCCTGGCACTTGTGGACGAAGCTCTTCCATTAATTTTTTGGTGTTAAAAGTTACTGTCTGAATAGCGTCAGACATCCA